>PNEQ01088798.1:0-36772 GCA_003012365.1 Medauroidea extradentata | reverse complement strand
GCGGGTTTAACCTCACATGCTGGGTCTTACGACATCCAGTCACTGACCACAAAGCAGAGATGCAGGTGCGCACGTAAGGCAGTGAAACAAAAATCTTTTTCGCGATAACTACCGGGCGCTTGTTATTACGCCCAAAGATCAGTAAAACGACCGTCACCAATTTTCGTCAAAGGTATGATTCCAAATACAGTAGTCAAAACGGAGAGGAGAAAGTGTGGACGTTTATTTGCTCATGTCACAACCAGGGGAATTAGGGAGAGAAGGACAGAGTGAGAGAGAGAGACATAAAAGCGGTTTTGTCTGTGGACATCGTGGTGTGATCTTGTTTATCAGCAACCAGTGTTTGGATGAGATCATGAGGAGGAGGGGTGGAGGGGTTGGGACGCCCTAATCGTGTTCGTTGGTCCGACGCGGAATTCTGTAATGAGCAAGCGCGCTTCTGTTTTACAGCCGATTAGCACTAGGCCAGGCATTAAGAGACGTCGGTCCGATTAAACCCCGCTAATGTGTTGTCGCATTTGGCAACGCTGTGCGCTCGCGAATGGCTGCAGCTTTCGTATATTGGGAATATGGCGCATGCTCGCATGGCTGGTTATGGTCTGAAAATCTTGTCTGGAAAATTATGGCTCTCTCTCGCCCAGTTTCTCCCTCTATCTTTGTCCATCTACCATTCTTCCTATCTCTGTGTTTCTCTCTGGAGCCCTGAGATCCCGCCTAGTAATCCTAATTCGAATGACAGGTCCACGGAAGGGACTTTTGATGGGCAAGTAAAATAGGGCAAGCATCGAAGTGTTTAGCCGAAATAATCCTTTATCCGCTGCTTTCTCTACCGTTCCCTACGCCGGCTTAAGCGAGCTTGCTTTTTTCATGCTTCGCCTAGATTGTAATTTGTTGTGTGACCTCTATTTTCAAAATCGTTTTTCCCTGCCTTACAATTGTAGAGTACGAATGCACAAGAAGCATTTTTTTTTATTATTGTTACAGAGGAAATACTTCCCGATATATTTTAGTGTGCTGTCAGAATCATTACGTGATTGTTCATGCCGCTGAAGTAGGTCAATTGACACGTAGTTCGTTGTTCGAGTCAGTTATTCTAACTCTCAGACAAGTTAAGTGCAGGGTTGATCTAATAATCTAGATTGAAAAGCACTGTTTGGAATTATTTATGAATTAAGGTTGGCGCCTACCTGAAAAATGTCTTCACGACTAGTAGAAGAAATTGTTATACAGACAATGGTTAGGTAGAGACAGTCAAATGAGTCTTATGTGTGGCCAGAGTAGACTTCATTCTCTTATAAAACCTTGAACACAATAAGTGATGACATAAGCCACTGGTTCTGATGTGACGTCACTGACTGCTTAAGAGGCCGTGTCAGTGTTTCAGGCGCATGTATGCAACCCGCATTAACTCCATATAAATCAAGGCTAATTTTACTTACTCTATAGCAATAACAGTATTACAAATATAGGCCGTTCGGAATAAATTGAACACTAAAAATTTAACCTTTGAAAATTTAGCAGTTACTGCATATAATTCAACATTAACAAAAGTCACCTTGCTGCTTGTATGGTTGGCAACGAAATAACGCAATATAGTTCCGTGTTTATTCGTATTCAAATACAACAATACTAGAACAAATTCAACCGACAGCGACATAATTGTATTTTTTATAATTAATTAACTCATTTTATCATACTATATAGGTACCTATCGACTGAACAATTTATCTTACACGCGAAAACATAAAGTGACGTGTCTCAGGAGGCTAGACTTTCCCCGTCGTTAGCCGTTACGCGCGGAAAGATAAGAATTTGCTGGAAATAGATCTGTAGCAGGGCTTTTTTGAGTGCTCACTTTATTCCGAACTGCCTACATTAACGTTATCTTCGGACTTTATCAAATACACAGCCGTTATTAATACAGCTGCGTTGTGCAAAATGAAGCATAACAAACGGTTACATTAGCAACGTGATACTAAAAAAAAAAACGTTTCGTAAAATTCTTAGCAACCATTAATTGTATTTGACTTCGACAAACGCAGCAAAAATAAGAACGACTCTGTCTCTCATAAAACGTGAAGATAATATTCATATGTGTAATTCTCTTATTGCTACAGAGTACGTAAAATTAGCCTCGATTTATATGGGGTTAATGTGGGTTGCAGACACGCGCCTGAATCACTGATATGGCCTATTAACATGCAGTCGGTTACTCTAGCATGGAAATTGTAATTGCTTGCCAAATAAATTTCTCCACAGCAAGTCAGGACTTTGTATGCTAATAGAAGACGTTGAGAGAGAGAGAGAGAGAGAGAGAGAGAGAGAGAGAGCAAGACAGCTGACAGACTAGTCTGCAGTCAGAAAATAACTTGAAAAATGAAATGTCATTACGAATATGTTCGGCATCATTATGCTAAAAACTAATAAAAGTGTGAGGAGAGTAACCTAGTGGAATAAGGTGGAACGACTGAGTAAATTAATGTTATTACTTTTCTAGTAACTAAATTTTTCTCCTGGTTGTATATTTGGCGATGTGCTTTTTTTTAAAGGTAGGGCAATGAAAACTTGTTATAGTAGAGCCATTATTTTATGACCAAAGGATTTTTGCAACATTTGGTTTCAATACGTCATGTACAGATCTGCAGCTCTGCTACTTCGTCTGTGATTGGATGATATTACTCTCACTTGCCTTGGCAAACTACTGACGTACGGAGTTATAATAGTCTTATGCTGATTGGTGCAGTCAAATGAGAAACGTGCCTGAACAAAGACACGCTGCCAATAACCACGAAGCATAGCTGCAAGTGTACACATAAGACACTGAAATAAAGTGGGGCAAAAATACTTTCGCGACGAAATTGTGGCTCTAGTCATAAGTAGAGATGACGGTTTATCGCGGGAAAATTTGACTGTTTGTTGGATTTCAACACACGTTCAGCTTACCAGAAGATTACTGGCTTTAGTTTGCACTTGGAGCATTTGACTAAGCCATCAAGAATCCCGATATTGTAATATTTGATGCCTGTTATTGGTCTGTAGACGGATACGTTGTATCATAAGTATATTATCGAATCATTTATGTTGCAAGAAACTACAGCGTTTTCAAGGGTATGTTGGCACAAAGTATTTTCGCGATATAACATCATCTCTAGTTAAAGTCAGGAATATAAAATTTGTGTCTGCCTTGTTACGCTGGCAGCACGAATCTGGTATTTTGAATCTTGTTCCCGAAACGCCATATTTATGCTACTTATAAATATGTGCTTGCCTGTAGTGAAGTAAAACTGGCTGCTTACTGGAGCCGCAATAAGTATACAGATAGTTGAGGCTGGAATGTACAGATGACTACAGGAACTAGCTTACAAGTCTTCTATAGTCATTTCATATACATACATTACATTTAAAATATTTTAACTAAATAAAACAAAAGCTTATAAGACTTTTCGAATGAGTACTATATCGCCCAAGAAAACAAAGGAAAAACAAGTTATTTTGCAAAAAAAAAAAAACAATTCATATATAAATAATAAATGAAAACATAAATATTCCACGATGAACTGTGTCAAGTCACAAAAGAAAAATAAATAAACGAAAATATTTATTTGTAAAACTAATATCCAAGCGATAAAAAATGCAGAAAAAATTCTTGAAATCAAAATTTTCACAGCACAGACAACAGCAAGGACTTAGACAATGTTACACACAAAACAAGATTTCCCAACAGTGACGTCACAAATACAAGACAAGAACAAACCATGACGAAAGCACAGAAGAAACCAGTATATTTATTCTCCTTTCAGACGAGCTAGTCGCGATATTTCAGCAGCAGACTCTTGTGTTCAGGTAGACAAAAGTGAAAACTTTGAGCAAGTTAGCCAGAATATACTGTTAAAAATATCTACCTTAGCCTGGCCGATGGCAGCAAAGCTCTCTCCTGATTGGCCACGCACCATATAGTCCGTGTTATAGACTATTGTCCTAATGCAAGGGCTGTGTCGTATTTCATTTGTAGCATAATTTTGTTTCTCTGCTGTGACTAAATTTGAAAGTATTTTCATGCGGTCATTCATGTTTTGAAATTTATCACAAGTAAATTTATTTTACTCGGTGCTACCTTACGAGAGGAAAATATTTTTCTGAAATGTCGAAGTCACCCCACGTTTCGAAAGTCACCCCCAATTACCCTAAATGGTGAATCCTTTTTTTAATTAGGCGTGTTTCTAGTTTCCAATAGTTTTTATGACAATTTTCCAACACATGATCAGCCAGTCTGGGTTTCAGAGTTTTTTTCGAGAGCTAATTTTTTTTTTTCGTTCTTTTGCACGTGTGGCAAATAAGTCTGCCAGTTTCTCCTATGTGAACACCTTCCACACTTTTGCATGGTTTTGTCTTGGAGTGTAATTTTTCGGTGACTGGTTTGATCAGTGTAATAATCTTTTTCTGAGACAACACAACGCTGTAATGTTTTCAATAGTCCACTAAATCAGTAAATCACGTTACAATTACATCTCAGAGTCATTACGATTTTTAGAGTATCCTTTCCGTGGTAATACGTCTTGAAAGTGTATGGTAGATAAATTAACGATAGAAACACTTTTTTAAATCTACACTTTTAAATGTAAATATGGGAAAACTACAAAACATCCTTAGATAACGACAGCAGTCAAATTAACGAAGGAACATTTACCCAGAAAAATTGATTTGTTGACCGTAATATGTTGCGCCGCAATTAAATGTACGAGATTTCGGCGCCAAAAATTGTTCTTCAGAAATTCGTTACTGGAGAAAAATGTTCGTTCAAACAGTTTGTAAAACTTATTGTCTAAAGTTGCTGTCTCTTGATTTTTTTGGAAGTTGCATTAAAGAAACCTACAATTTTTAACTGAAGCATTTAGTGCTGAATTATGCATCATACCTTCTTTGAAATATGTTTGACGCTTCTTGTTTTTTTTTACAACATTTATATTTAAAATTAATAAACTGAGAAATAATTCCCTTAAAATTCATTCTATATTTAAACTGCACAGCTCCAGGCAAGGTTGGTGAAGACCTTACGGTTTTCAGCGTTAGTCACCAAGCAAAAATATGCATGTGTTATTTGGCCACTGATTTCCAACCAACCTCTGCAGTGCACTTCGTTGTTATATGCAGGGGAGGGGGGAGCCATTATAAATTACTCATTTAATGGTTGTTTGAGAACCCGTGTAGGCAACCGAGCAGTGCGTGACCGGGTTGGTAGTAATCCAAGAGGAATTGATACCCACATATGTTGCAGAAAGCACAGACATATTTTTCTTCGTTCCTACATCCTCACCCACCCTTTCTCGCAGGAAAGTTCGGAGGAAGGGCGGACGCAAGAATCGAGTAGCCGATATTCTAGAACTCTCGCTCACTAACAACCAATCAGTGGAATTACCCCCTTAATTTTCTGTTTCTCGCGAAAAGGCTCCCTTATCCAAGTGGTAAAAATAACAAGAATGGAAATAGCTCCCACACGAAATTCAATTAAGTTAATTGGCTAAAGTTACCACAAGCAAAAAAAATCTCTCCTTGCTTTCAAAAGATTATTTTACGTCTCATTTACAAATTAATTTTTCGGCGCAGTTGTGCCAATTTCGGTACGAAAATCTTTTGCCGTTCCTATTATTACCTTATTACCAAAGTAACAATATATTAATGGTATTAACTCCCGGCAGAGGGATTTTAACCAAAACGCAAGGTGAAAAAAAAACATACTCTTCTTCGTAAAAGTATAATTTCTGGGATTTTTTAATATGTGCAATATTTTCATTAAATAAAAACTTGTATGGTACACACGAGTGGTAAATTATTTTCAAGGATTAACAATGCTTTCCCGTTATAAGCTGGTTACAGATAATTTTAGTTATATTTCTTCACGAACATGTTAGAATTGAGTTTAAACGTTATTTTTAATTTGCGCGTGTGGTTTTTTCGAATTCACAAAAACAAGACAGACGATATAGATATAGTGAATGCAGTATGATCCCGTTTTTCACTATCTCAATGTATCATAAATTTTACTGGCAATATTGATATTTTACTTATTAGGAACAAATAAGTAATTTTAGAATCCGGAATGTACTTTTCTAGGAAATACGTATGTGTACATTTTCGTGTATGTTTGTGTCTGTGATGGTTTATAGGCCTATGTGTGTATGAATGTATTTAACTACACATATCCAAATACATATATTTATTATAAATCATAATAATGTATTTTGAATGAGTTGATTGCAACAGTGTTATTTGAAAGTTTAAGTAATGACTACTAGGTATTACATTAGCAGCTTCTGGCCAGCAGTTAACAGAGATGCTGACTACGCTGGAGAGGGATAACATGTGGTATGGCGCAGCACCGGAATGAAGGAACGAGTATAAGGAATTTCCCGAGAAAACCCACCGGCCTACAACCTCGTCCGGCACGATTCGCACATACAAAATGCTGGGTGAACCTCGCTGGGAATCGAACCAGGATCTTCATGTTGGTAGGCTAGCGCCCTAGCCGCCGTGGCTGATATAGTATGTGTGCTTGGTGTATCAACCCCAAACATCCAAACTGGTTGGAGACATTTAACAGGTTTGCCGTATCTGTGTGTTGGAACATAAGATTTTATGTTAACCTGTGAACTATGCTGACAGGCTTATTGTAGCTGTTTGTAATGGGCAATCTTCTTTTCACAGCAATTTGATTAAATTTTAATGTCGATCGATAAACTACATATTGGTTTAATGAAACTTCTTTATTTAATATGGCCTACAAATTTTTAATGATATATATTATGCTTCGACAAGGCAGAATGAATAGTTGCTTATACTGTATACAGAATACACTGCTTAACTACTATTGCTTACACTATATCGGTGACCATTGTACAAAATAATTAATTTCTTCCTCGCGTAGGTTACTAGTGAAGAACTTATAAAAATAGTGATGGTTTGACTATTTAATGATGGTTTAAAACGGTAGTATTTTTGCCATGTCACATGGGAAATTTTGATAAAGTTCATTGTATGGAACTTACAGCGAAAATTGAAGAATTCAAAGATGGCAGGTACTCATCCCCCTTAAGGGGATTCGAAGTAAAAAAAAAAGCTACCGTAGTGTGTTGCCACCGAATGCTAGATGCCCTTTTCATGATTTTAGAAGGGGAGATGGAATCTCGTTAACTGCCCCTCGAATACATCTCTCTGAGCGTTTACTCGTCCAGACATCCTCTTTCTAACACTTCAAAGATGCGGGCAGCTATTCCACAACGTCTGATACCACAGCAGGCACAGAGCTTCGTCGTTCTGCTTGATGCTCGAGATCTTTTTATCATCCCCCCCCCTTTCTTTTTTATTCGCCGAGGTCCGAAAGAAATATTATGCAGTGTGAAAGGGAAACTTTTTAGTTTGCCATCCTCCCTTCGAAAACCAGTAGTAAATTGGCTCGGTTGAGGAGAGGGGATCGTTTGATGCCTAAGGGCTTTGATCCCATCCATCCTACTCCCTGCTGCTCCCCCCTTTTTTTTCGTCCGCTCCCTTCTTCCACCCCTCCTCCACCCTCCAAGGTTTTCAAACTCTTACCCCGGGACCATCCTTGCAGCCTAGCCTGAAGCGAATAAACGCCATATTAAAACTCAAACACCACGAGGGAAAAGTAAGATCCGAGAATCTCTCTTCAAACGAACATGAAATTAAATTACCCGAATTTCTCCCCGCCGTAACCTTCAAACCCGCCCTCCCCGCGCCTTCGTCAACCCAAGCAGGACCTTAAAACTTTTCCATTCGAGGCAGTTGCCTTGGTACTTCATCAGAAACCTCTTGGGTAAGCACTTATTATTTTTTGTGCCTGCTACTTGGAAAACGTGTTTGGTGTGATTTAATACTGCCCGTAGGAAACTTATTCGCAAAACAAATTTCCCAGCAACATCCAATTTCGACGATCAGCCACATGGATTTAAAAAAAAGGGAAACTTCACTTCACTGCAAACACTCTTTGATATAGAGCTGTGTTTATAAAGAAGATATAATGACTCTGGCTAACTGTAACTGGTATTTCTTAATTTTTTTACGTTAGAAAAATCTCGTTGCTGTGCACGACAGCCAACTTTCTCGAAGTTAAATTAAATAAATGGCGATTCGTACCACAAGCATTTCGTTCAAAATCACACTTATGAGAACATTTTAATGTCTCTATTATGAACAAATAAAGTACGGTGGCAGTTAGTAATTTCAACAATAGGAGTTTGCGAGACGCGTATCGGCACCACGGTCGTAGAAGAACAGGTCTGGAGACTCGCCTATCTAACAATGTATTTTGCTTGACCCCCTTGTTGTTTGGCTGTAGTTCGTAAAGCTACCGAGAATGTCGTACTTTTTGGCGCTGTTTTCCGGGCGGTCGGACTCAAAATCCGTCCACTTTTTTCCATTGTTCAATTTATAAATTAAATAAAGATTGCTGGAGCCTTTTCTTAAATTTGTGAACGAAGGAACTATTTCATAAATTGATTAAAAAATACGTTTTGATAAATTGTTCATCTTAGTGGGGAGGAAGTGGTCGGAGTTTGAGCCTACCTCCCTAACAGCAGCGCCAAAAACCTATAGCAGTGTCGTGAACTTAGTGAACTACAGCCAAACAACAAGGAGGTCAAGTTTCTAGGCGAGTGTCCAGGCCTGTTCTTCTACGACCGTTATCGGCACTAAACAAAGTAGTATATCTAACTTCAGCCTACTTTCCGTACATATGATTGTATGTATGTGTTCACTCCCTACTCCCGAGCGAGGTAGCGCAACGGTGACACGCTGGGCCTGAATTTGGGAGAACCCAGGTTCGATCTCCGGCTCCGGCCAACCTAATTTCGGTTGTCGATGGTACCCCGAAGTCGCTCCAGGCGAAGGATGTGATGGTTCGTTAACAAAGGCCGTGGCTGCTGTCATTGTACCAAGTTGTGTCACTGTCTATAATGACCTCGCTGTCGACAAGACGTGAAACCCACTTACGTTGCCTAACTCCCTACCCGTATATTGTCACATTGGATTTATTTTATCAAACCTATAAGAATATATTTTACGCTCTGTACCTTCTTTCGCCTCATTTTGTCACGAAGCTAACGTCAGACAGATATTTATGTCATTGCCGCAAACGATTCTTTTTCGGAATGATGCCATGAAGAGCTGTCGCATTCTCAACTGCGAAAACAAGGTGATGTCGCCGAGGCAATGGTGCGAGGAGTCATCTCTTAGCAGGGAAGAGAACTGCCTTCCAAAGTAAAGTCTGGCTTCCCGGACCCCCTTCCTCCCTTCCGGCCCACTAGAACGGCTCCGAGCATGAAATAACGCACGTAAAAACCTCCCACCCTCTCCTTCCTCCCTCCTGGAAGAATGAGGAAATCGCGGACAATTTCTACGAGAGATGCTCCCAATGGCACGTCTCGCCGATAAGACACGGGTGCCGCCGCCTTTCCTCTTCTTCTTGTTCTTCTCGCAGAATTCCGTGCCTCGTCATACCTCCGTCGCCGGAGATCACTTCGATCCGAGTCGTCAACAAACTACCCCTCCCTGTCTCTTTGCTCCTTCAGAACAATGGCTTCATAGTTTGCGAAGCAAGTAGAGGCAAGTTTCCACAGAAGAACTTATAAAAACTAGAATATTCCTTTTTTTGTGTGACCAAATTAAACGCTGACGTATTGCAGGCGTGAATAGGAAATGGAGTACTCCGACCAAAAAATTATAATTCAAAAATAATAAAACATTGGTATAGAACATTGTATGTGAAAGACTTAAAAATGGCGCTGTTCGATTTGGTCACACAGACAGATAGGTCATCAGCATTGGTCCTGTTCCCCTTAATTACCAACTCTTTCTCTGTTTGATAAATTATTTTAGGTGGCCATTTGAAAAGTGTAAAAATAGAACACGATTTTGTTCTATTGTGATAGAAAAAACCTAATTTGATAAAAAACTGTGAAATAGCATTGTTTCAAAGGAAAATTTTGTTAGAAACTATGTGTGGCCTTTAAACCTCTGTCTTGAGTTCTTGATCTCGATGGCGTCCTACAGACATAGTTTGATTTAGGTCTATGTGATCAGTACTGTTCAAAATCAGAGCCATGTAAATTCCGCACGAACAACATGCAATCCCAAAGCAGTTATTAAAAATGTTTCGTATTCGTACCAAACACGAGCAGATAGTATTCTCATTGCCTAACACTGCGTACACTGTAAAATAACTTGCTGAACAGTTATGGAAGTTTCGAACCCACACAATTTATGAGACACTTAACCACGTTTTAGCCTTTAACAGATCAACAGTTTAGAATGGTTACTATATATCTGTTTACATTGGTATACATTTGATCGTTACTTAAATGTGTATAGATGACTACCATTTATTAATGGGAAACTATTTACATACGTACTTCGTAACACTCACATACATCCATGTGGTGATTTTACAAATACTTTTACATTGCAATTACTACAGAAAATTAGTTACAACTGATCAGGCAAAAAATGACTTCTACTTCAACAGCTAAATAAAAAACACCGTGTTCTTTAAATGGTAGACCTGTTCGATCATACTTTTATTTACAAACTCTTAAGTTGTAACCCATGACATTTCTGATGTAACAGTACCATCAAGTTTATATCTCGTAGTATGTGAATTTCTAGTTGTTTTCTAGATTACCAGCATCAGTCAGAGAATAATATTTGTTTTATCAATTAGTTTACACCATGGAAAAAAACTGCTCAAATTCTGGACAACGTTTACAGAAAATAAAAGTTCTATTAATGTAATTGATTATATAGGCTATAAGTGCATGGAAGAGTCAAAATTTTTAAATAAATAAAAATACTGTACAGACAGTTTTTACCAACTCTATCAGTATATATGCCTTGGTCAGTAATGATCGAATAAACGCTGCAGATGTATATTTAGATTAGTGAATTCTAGCTTGTGAAATTTTATATTTTAAGATAAATAAGGTGTCACTATCAAAAATGTAAAATACGAACACTGTGTTTTACTTCTGCTCCTAGGAACGGTAAAAATTTCCTGACAAAACTGTTTTCCTTGATAATTACTGTATTTCGGGCATAGGTTAACAGCACGTGGTTTGTCCAGCTGGTAAAAGAAAAACCCCAACAACACAAATTAACAAAGGAGTAATGTGAAGAGATTTTGGTCGGCACTTAGCATTCAGGTCTAAGCGCAGGTAGGGGGTGGCATGAGGTGAGTATGGAGCAGCGCCGGAATGAAGGGGCGAGGGAAACGGGAGATCCCCGAAAAAGCCCGCCGGCCAGCGGCACGATTCCCACGTGTGAAAATTCCGACCCCGCCGGTAATCAAACCCGGATCCCCTTAGTGGGAGGCGAGTTCTCAAACCACCCAAATTAACATAGGAAGAATATTTCGTAACTTGCTTTCATTTTCTGAAATTAAGGTTTTGCTTTCCTCGACAGAGGTCTTAATATTTTTCACAAGATTTTTTTTATTCATCCACCATGATAGAAAATAAAAACATTCGTGATATAAACCAATAAGCCAAACCTACTTAATGGGCCAGTAAAATAACTGAATAGTTTACGTATAGCTGGAGGTCGGAATTGTAATTTTTGTACCAAAAATATTCTGAAATTTGAAATTAAAATTTTTAAAAATCTCTAATTATTTTAAAATCATCAAAAGAATTTTTTTATGTAGAAAACCTTATAACCTACAATATCGTTATTCACTATTTTTTGTGTATTTGTTGGTTTAAGAAGCATACATAAAATTGTTAAATGCAAATGTTCACGTTTAGCAGTCTTCACGAAAAAATTATGAAGTAATGACGTTGAATGTTCATGTAGACGACGCACTGAACATAGTGGAATTGATAACGTCCCTTACAATCATAATTAAAAGTACTTTCATTTACTAAATATTATTGTTATTAGGATTATAATGGTTACGGTCTAAGAGGAAGACGTCTTGACACTTCGTATGCTCTTGAGCAAGTGAAAGTGACTCCCTTTTTGTCGCCGAGCGCTAGTAGTAATTTAGTGGAAGGTTTGTCTTGCTTACATCTGGCAGTATTACCATAGACATAGATGTTTCGTATCTATAAATGAATTGGCATGTGTGGAATTGTTTGTACAAGTTGTAAGTTGATTAAAAAAAATTATGTACTTGTTTTAGGATAGTAGTATACGACTTTGTGATATATATATATATATATATATATATATATATATATATATATATATATATATATATATATATAATATATATATACAGTCTTATGTCTGTTGTCCATTGTTCACTGTTTTTGGCTATTTTAATATTTTTTTTTTTTTCATATTGGAAATCTGGTTCTATATTTGTGTCTGTCCTCTGTGTCTGGGCGTTGTGACGATATTCGACTGAATTTCTATCTCTAGGATTCTTTGTTGTTTATAATAACAATTATTTTAAAAAACTGAGAGAATTTCTCTGGGATTGCTATTTTTCTTTTTTGTGTGTGTTTTATATTTGTTTTTTCTTGTTAGTTTTTCGTTCTTGGCCATCCAACACAGGTTTGATCAGCAAAACATGAGCAATGGCGTATGTCCACAAACCAATAAATTGTAATTGTAAACTCCCATTGCAACAAACATTTAAAAGTTTCATAGTAATACTTGTCTGAATTACACACGTTGGTATTAACACCCGTTAAAATACCTTATTAATTAACACGTTTTAATTCTGACGCAGGACTGAGAAAAATATTCATGTTGCTATGAAGTTCTTAGTGACGTAGAATTAACTTCTGGAACGTTCTATTAAAATCGAGTGAACCTAGTTATCCTGTATTTAACATTGTGATAGGAACTATAAGACTAAATATATAAACTAGCATCATATAACAACCCCCTCTTGAAGCTTCTCGCGGATTGTATCATCATATTATACGCAATTTTTTAGAGTTTCTGTAGAAGAAAATGAATGTAGGTCAACGCAAGTACCACTGCTATGTGAAAAGAGACATTCATGAATGATTCTGCCAGTAATGTAATTTATGCCAGTAATGTAATTTAGGCAACAGGTTCCTACTTTTCGAATATTATTGTTTTTCAAATCCTAAATGAGATCATATTTGGATATTTAGGTTATCAGTTCGAAGAAAACTACACGACAGCAATTAAAATAAATTTTTTAATTAATCTACAAAAAGAAACATATTTGCGATTTATTACTAAAACATTTGACATAGAAAGTATGTAAGCTTGTGAAGAGATAACATTAACAAAGATTTAGTAAACAATAGTATACTAATTATTCAAATGACATTATTAGGTGGATTGACTGACACGTTATTCTTAGTATGCACGTTGGTAAACTCAGAGAAATAAATACAAAACAAATGCCGCGTATTTGGCAGCGTTCAGAAAGCAGAAAGCAGCTCCTGCCATCTAACGGCAGAACGGTCAACTCTCTCCTGCTGTTGTTCGAGGCTTGGTGCTGAGAGAATCGATAGCGGGAGATTCTGTTTGAACCACGGTCGTAGAAGAACAGGTCCTGGACACTAGCCTATCTAACAATGTATTTTGCTTGACCCCCTTGTTGTTTGGCTGTAGTTCGTCAAGTTACCGAGAATGTTGTGTTTTATTGGCGCTGATGTTACGGCGGTAGGACTCAAACTCCGCCCACTTTATTCCATTGTTAAATTTATAAAGTAAATATAGATTGCTGGAGCCTTTTCTTAAATTTTTGAGCAAAGGAAGTATTTCAAAAATTGAAAATTGATAAAAAAAAAATAAGTTTTGATAAATTGTTTATCTTAGTGGAAAGGAAGTGGGCGGAGTTTAGTCCGACCGCCCTAACATCAGCGCCAACAAAACACAATATTCTCGGTAACTTGGTGAACTACAGCCAAAGAACAAGGGGGTCAAGTTTCCAGGCGAGTGTCCAGACCTGTTCTTCTACGGCCGTGGTTTGAACGTTCAAATAGGACGCAGGAGTTGCGGACGCGAACGGCAGTTAATAAAATTTCCTGATTACTTTTAATGTTAACAACGGAACAACAAAGACGGCATGTTTGGACAGTATTTCTCAAATTAAAAACTGAAGTTATTCTCATATTTTGTATTAATTACAGTAATCAATAAACCTAGTTTTAAATTATAGACAGCTTGGCCGATGACGTCACAAGATGACCGACGCGTCGAGGATCAGTTGTTTCTGTACAAACATTTGCTATAATGCTACGCGAATAATGTTATTTGAACTGGAAGATGCGCGTACGGGCAGAGAAGTATATGAAGGATATTATTTATTTTTACTCCGAAGATCACTGTAAAGAGTCTCTCACTAGTGTTCACAAGAGTTATGGAGTATCTGTCTATACATTTTAGCTGAATGATAGACCACTGTATCAGACGACGAGTATATACATACATCTGAAGGCTACATCGCGACCTTAGACAACTATAATCCTTATTAAGAGGCATATATATTTACATTATTATAGCAATTGAATGTTACATAAAATATTATGTAAACGTTGATTGTCTGAGTTTTAAGGAAAACTCGTTGTTAGCCTATAATTAATACTGCGCGGGACTATAGTATTATGATTTGCAGCTACATTCAGGTTTTGTTTTTCTTTGTAAAACTGTACATGTTAAGTCCGCACAATACTATTAGTTTATTATAAACCGAAATCGCATTTATAACTAGTTTAATAAGCATAGTGTACAATAATAACTCGCGATTGGGTTATTTTCGACGGCAAGTTAATTCTTTTTTCCGAGGGAGTTCACGCTAAATTTGAATGGTTTTAATAATTTTTATATTTGTACGAGAAATAGGTTGTTTTATAGACATATATTTTGACTATTCTGTACGGTAAAAAAATTCTAGCTTTCATAATTTTTGTATAATGGCATTTTAAAACCAAAATTTGCATAAAACGGTTTAAGACAACAAGAGAATAACAACTGACTTACAGAAGCGAAATATATCACACTCAATAACAGTGCACGGGTTACATTAAGACATACCTAAAAACATCCTAATGGAAATTTTTATACTAAAAAAATACATAATAATGCCAGTTTTGCATTTATAATTCAGCGTTTTTTTTATATTAAAATGTATTCAAATGCGATTTTTATACATATCATGACGTATCCCCTGACTCTGTTATTCAGTGCGAATTTTATCATTTCATTAAGTCTGTTGGATTTTTTTCGTGTATAAAACCGCTTTATGCAAATGTGGGCTTCGACCTGCCGTTAGACAAAAAGTATAAAACTAAAACATTTTTATTAATGTAAAAAAAATCTCAATATCTATCAATAAAACAAACAATATATCGTACAAATATAAAACTTATCAAAACAATTAAAATTTTGCAGTGAACTACCATTAACCTTCTTTCCAAACCCTATCTGAACCTTCCAATCCCCCACACAGTCACCAAATCCTCCCGCAAAAAAGTCCACTTTCTCACCGACCTAACCAGCATTGACTGCCTATCCCGCTCCGTTCTTTTCCACGCCTCTGAATCTTTCAGTGTTGTTTTATCTGCCTTTGTGCCTTGCCTTTGTTAAGCTGGATTCACAACTACCGTGTAGCGTACGTACGTATAAAAGTAGAAATACTGAATGTGCACATCCTCGCGTAGCGTGCGTACGCTAAGTGGTGATTGTGAATGCAGCATGTGCGAACGTAAGACTAAATAAAATATTAACTTATATGAGAAATAATTTATCTTGTGGTCATAAATCATTTAATTCTCTTCAAAAAATAAAAATAAAATATGGGCAACTATTACCGATATTTTAATTTGGCATAAAGATTTTCGGCGCATGTCTAGATTAAATATTGTTGTGAATCCAATCTCTAATACTTAACGTCCGTGCGTGTGTTGGTATGTACGTTAAGTGTTGTGAATTTGTCATTACTCAGCAACGTCGACTTCCCCATCCACCCTCAACATTTACCATTCTGTACAATCTGAGCAGTCTTTTCTCTCTTCGTCTGTCCCTTAATGATCCTCATCTCATTTCCTTCGTCTCTGATGGTCTACTTTTCTCCTCGCCTTCCTGCCCATGCTACCTTTTTTAACTTACCCTTCACCCATCTCGCTGTCCTTCGCCGCACCTTCTCCTGCTTCTGCACCTCGACTACCGCATATGTGCATGCGTACTTATATCCAAAACATCTTAACTCTGTTGTAACTTTACGTAAACACTACCTTCACCTACACTGTAAAAAATTGTCTCCGTCGATTTACGGAATTTCCGGTAAAAATTTCTCCAGATACCTCCGTGAATTCACAGAAACTTATTTCCGTATCCAACAGAAGTTTCCGTAAAACAGTTTCATCACACGGAACTGAGCCATACTTACATGTCTATAATACTACAATTGCATTTTTACAGATTTGCAGATTTATCGGTGGTGTTATTAAAATCTATCCGTGATATTTACAGCTCTCTAACCCATATATTTTGAATTTTTTCCGTGTAAGTTTCCGCAGCAGACTTATGGACATATTACGCATGATTCCGTAGTGTATATTTACTGTAGACATTTCCGTATTTTACTTTTACGGACACTATTTCCGTTTATTAACGGTACATTTCCGTTAAAATTTACAACGGTGTACATGAGAGTATTTCAAGTGGTACCGAATGCCAGTGGAATTTTTAGTACGTTACTAAGGAGTGCTAAACAACAGTTGCTAAAAACTCTCACAAACATTAGGTGCAACTGTTAAAAAATAATATTCGTGGTTTTACGGAGAAGTGCTGGTAAAAAATTCTCCAGAAGTGTCCGTTAATTTACGGAAGGCAACTAGCTTCACTTATGGAAACTCGAATATTTATGTGACTTCTTCAGGATGCAGGCGCAATAATGCGTTCGGTAATTTATTTAGTTTCTTCTCGCAGTTTGACGTATGTTTAATTAATGAAGCATAATTATGTATAGCTGTGTTACAAAATAATGTTTCCGTTAATTAAACAGACGTTTCCGTAAGATTGTCCGTAAATTCACGGAAATTTTTAACAGTGTAATAAAAAGTTTTCAACTATTGTAGGCCCTGCTCATCTAAAAGGAGATGGTCAAAACCTTTTATGCAAAGTCTGGATGGTAAACTGCAGCTTTCAATAAAAACAAAAATTCGTTTTAGCACAATATGCCTACAGGATCACTTCTACTCCCAATGACATTTAAGTTCAATTCGTATTTTTTTTCACTGTATGGCAGATTTGTTCTGTAATAATTTACAAGTAATTCGTAACAAATTTAACCTTTGAAAAATTTCACTAGTCATTACTTCGTATACTTCAACATTAACTGAACGACATTAAGCAAAAAAGAACCAACCCACAAATGAATCAATTTTGAGATACTCATACCACGTAGAAGAAGAAGGTCCAAAGTACGTCTTAAAAATAGAAGAAGTACTAAATCACAACATTTGACGAAAAATAGGAGCCCGGAAAAAATTGCTGCATGCAAGGCTTAGATACACACAGAAAACTTTGACCTTGACTATCTCAGTTCCAGTTAACTGTTGATTGGTTCCTTTCTGCTTAATGACGTCCAACTGTAGTTGCCTTACTTCTTGTATAGTTGGCAGCGAAATTACGCAATATAGTTCCGTGTATTTTCACATTTAAATACAATACAGAGACAATACCAAACGAAATCTACATAACAGTGCTAATGTAATTAATTAACTTTTTTTATCGAACTCTATCGATTCACACTGACTGTACAACTTATCTCACACGCGCAAACATTAAGTGACGTGTCCAGAGAGGTTAGACATTTCCCTTCGTTAGCCGTTACGCGTTGAATTATACGAATTGTCTGAAAATAGAATTTAGCCTTTCTTGAGCGTTCACTTTATTCCGCACCACCTATAGTAACGGTATATTATTGATAAGATGATGCCAAGTAAATAAATATGGTTATATACTTATTACAACAGTATTAGGGCCTATGCTAAGAATTTGCAGTCTATATCACGGAATTATTAATTTTTTGCAACTTCCCTTCTGAGAAAAGTGACAGTGAACACTGGAATAAAGTTAGCTAACTTCTTTTTAAGTATACAAACATAAAAAAGTGCACTCGTGTAAATTCCGAGTTTAGCTTTGGAAAAAACGAAATAGGGCATTGCTAATTTTTATAAACTATGTTTAAATTATAAGAAGTTCTCAGATGGTCTGCAGGACAAAATTAATTAAATAATCTGACATAAATGTTAACACTATTCACTAACTTACAAACACTGAAAGTTAAAACATTTTAAATATTTTATTATCCACGATCTCTGTAGGCCCTAATACTGCACAGCATTAAAACGTATATGAAATAGATACGTATTTTTTAATATCACTCACAGACACCCATTTTTTCTATTTATCATTTTTATCAATTCGGTTTTGCGACTCTTCGGCAACAAGCCACAGTATTCAAGCCATCGCCAAAACTGTCGAACTAAATTATCTATATTTCTATAAACAATTATGATACAGCAACATAATTCGGTGTGAGACTTAACAAACATTACCGTATCCATAATTTGTATGTTATTTTCTGACTAATTAAGGAAAATAAATCTTCCACATATGCAAACGCAGCAATCAGGATTGTTTGTACTTGAACAGCTTATTCTACTCATGATTCAATGTGCGAATGCTCCGGGCCAAACCGTCTATTGATGTAACCAATAACCCTCACACAGTCACTAATTATTCGGCTAATATTTTTAACCTGTATTTAAAAATCCAAATATGATAAAGACATGCCAACCCATGTCTTTAAGGCCGTGTTACGGAGTTTTGCATTGATTGCGAAAATATTTTTTTATTGCTACCTAATACTCACATCTAAATTTCGCTGCACAGTTTTGACACTTATATGTTATAATTTGTAGCTGAAATTTTTTGTATAACTGTACTGAACGGTTTTTTAGATTTCATTACCCAAAGTACCACGTTTTTCGTCGTGAAAATAAGCAAAAATTAAGGAAATTATTTTTTTTTTGCTGACGAATGGTACATTATTTAAAAAAAAACGCTTCCACAGTATTGGGCATTGACTCTAATTTTTCAAAACATTTGGTTAAAAAATATTTGAGTTATTGGCACCAGTCTGAAAAAAAAAATCTCGGGAACCAGCCCTTAAATTTAGTTCATATTATTGATCGCCATGTTAACAGTAAGTTTTGGCCGTGTTCCGTTTACAGCGCGATGCACACGAAACGTTCCATGCGCAGTTCCACTGACATACAGTGACGCACGGTTGATGAGTGACGTCACACTACTTCCAGCACATGAAGTGCATCACACGCACGTTGGCCTAGACCAAGCGCTTCGTGCCGTATCGTGCAGTGACGACCTGTTAACAAATGGTACCTTTTGTTTGTGGGTTGTTTATTTGGTATGTCGTTATTTTCGTACGTTTAACGTACCTGTCGTTGATATAATTTCATGTGTAAATAACGTAAAACTATATACTGTAATTAATGCCTTCTGCGACGAAAATAAACATACGAGGGTGGAGCGCCACCAATTGGCCTGTCCGCATATCGATCAATCCACATATTGGCCTATCCAACATCGATCTATCCATCTATTGAACTAATTTTCGATGATTCCTGTTCGGATTGTAGTTGGGCGGAGTGTTACAGCAGTTCTACTTGATCGTTGACAAAGCACATGGCAGTGTTGTCACTTAGCCCCGGGGTTCATATCCTCTATGTGCGTCATGTGTTCTGTGTTTAGTGAGTCGTATACAGTGGGACAAGCCAGCCGAGTATAGTGACGCCTGCATGCCATATGTAACACTAAGCCTTCACTGGAAATATCATAAACACACTGCAAGCGGTGCTGAAGCCATCGAGTTCTCATCATACATTAGTGATGCTGATCTGAGGAAATTGTATCCTACATATGAAGTATTACACCGTGTATATATATATATATATATATATATATATATATATATATATATATATATGTGTGTGTGTGTGTGTGTGTGTGTGTATACACATATGTTGACATATGAAAATGTTAATTCATTATAGTTTATGTCGTTAAAACTACAGAATGTCCGTAAATCGTAGTCCCAATTTCAAGAGGCCATACCTTGGGTTACAAAAGTGCTATTGGTAAATGGTTTACTGCATTAGAAAGCACTCATCCACGAGATTTCACCAGGTACTGAGCATGTAACGTGGGTTGCATTCATAACCCAAAGCACTTCCAGCCGAAAGTTGGTTTCGTCCCATATTTCGTGCATCATTTCTTATAAGATGGAAGCGACATGGAATGGATTCATCATTCTCATTCCAACTACCAGGGATCTTGTCGGAGAACCATCGCTTTTCCAATTCCCAATGTAGACTTGCCCCATCCTCCTGGAAGATTACGTCTGACTGCATATTGTCCAACTATGGTGTGGTGTGTGGTTTAAGCATGTCAAGAGGATTAGTGGCCCGCACTATTGTCTCCTGGAAAAATAAATATTCAATTAAACTCTTTTTGGAAAAAGCACACCACACATTTATCTTGGATCTGCCACGTTTGTGATCAACAAATGCGTGTGGGTTTTTCAAACCCCATATATGTTTAAACAGACAATTGTCAAAATGGGTTATTTCATGCTCCCATCGATCTCCAGGTGTTGTAAAAGGACCTGGTGTATACAACTACGGTACCCGATGTCTGGGAACGGAAACGTTGAACAAGTGATGCTATCGTTTCCATCTCGTAAGAAATGCTGCACAAAGTATGAGATGAAATCATCATTCGGCTGCGACTGCTTTGGGTTATGAATGAATCCCACGTCGAAGTTGTCAAATACCTTGTGAAATCTTGCAGATGTGTGTTATTCATTGCGGTAGTGGTTCTGTAACCCAAGTTATGGCCTTTTGATTTGGGGTCTATAATTTGCTGACAGTCTGTATATATAGTACTGAAAACCCCTGTCGAGTGAAGTCAAAGAGATTTTGGCCAGTGTTCAACAGCTGGGTTTTCAGCGCTGGTGAGGTGTGGTATTAAGTGAGTATTAAGAAGAGTCGGATTGAAGGAGCAGGGATAAACCTGAAACCCTCGGGCTTTTTTATGTGTGTCCCATTAAAGTAAAAATCGCGATGGTAGGCCGTTCGATATGATCTCTATCGACATTTCATTGGATATATATTTAACACCTTTTCACCCATTTAGAGGTCGAATTTCCAAAAATTCCTTCTTAGTACTTGCCAACGACTTGAGAGGAAGCCACCCAAAACATTTCATGATTATAGGTCCAATGGTTTGGGCTGAAGTTTGATACATCAGTCAGTCAGTCAGTTTTTTTTACATATAGAAATTTTGTGTAATCTTAATATTTAAAATGAAGTGTTCTGACTGACACACTCATTCACTCAATCATCAACGCACAGCCCAAACCGCTGGACCTAGAACCATACAATTTTGAGGGAAGCAACCCCTTGAACTGTAGGCACCCACTAAGATAGGATTTTTCTAAATTCGGTAATTAAAGGGGTGAAAAGGGGTGAAGTGTGTTTTCAAAGAATCCCTGATATCTCATTAACCGTGAAAGGTATCATACATTTTTTAATTTCATAATATTGCCCAAAGAAATGCATATTTGCGAATTTTTAGATTTTGCGAAATTCGAAAATTAAGGGGTTGTAAAGGTTGTAAAGATGTAAAATGTGATTTTCAACACTCCGTGATTTCTCCTAAACAATTTCAGATAGTGGGGTGATTTTTTCTTTAAAATGATGCTTAAGTAAATATCTAAAATGTATTTTAAGTTTCTTTTTCGAAATTCGTCCATGAAAGCTCTTTAAAAAATTTAATCGTGTTTTTAATTAATCCCACTTCTCTCCTAAACTAGCAGAAATGATTAAATGGTTTTTGCTTTAATAAAATAAATCTATCGTAAATATCAAAAAAGTAATTTCAGGATTTTTCGAAATTCATCATTGAAAGCTGTTAAAAAAATTTAATGTGTTTCCAAATAATCATCTGTACCGCTTATACCCGTTGAGATATCGAGATGATGTTTTGATAAGAATGAAGCTTGTGTAAATATCTACAAATAGTACTCAGGATTTTACGAAATTCGAAAATTAAGTAGTTGAAAAGCAGTAAAATTTTACAGTCTCCTGAAAAAAGAGAATAATCGCGGAGAAATAATTCAACAGTTGTTTATTTTTGCCAACGAACTCATAAATAAAACCTCTTTTGGACTGTAGCCTGTACGTACGAAAGAATTATCACGGCCTGCCTTTAAGCATTCACTCAGGTATTGTATAAAGTTTGAGGTGTGTGAGGGGTGGGGTTACGGGTTCGTATCATGGGAATTACTATGACATCATACGAGCATATTGCGCGCGCTCTTTACACTGAGCTAAGACAATTTAGAGTTCACTTTTATTGAGTTCGCTAGCTGTTAAATGCCTTCACCACATATTTTATCCAGAGTTACTGTTTACATTACATAATTTCACGCCGGCAAAGCCGCAGCCGGCCAGCTAGTTACACATAATTTAATGGTCAATAGATAACGGCCCGTCTATATTGCGAAAATCATTTAGAACGAGGCAGACTTCAATTGAGTCCACATATCATATTAGTCAACCGCTGCGTCATATATTTCGGATGAATAACATGCTCACTGGGAAAGAAGCCAATGAAGATTGATCTGAGGCTCGAAATGTGTAGTCCAGTGAATGGATCTAACCTTCAGGTCGTTGAACCTTGTAATATTTTCTGTCCCTATTAATACTCTAACATTGATTGGACTTACGGTACAAAAAAAAACTAATTTTTGTCTTTCTGTTAAGAGTGTTCTGTACCAGATTCAAATTTCTGCGCTTGACGCGGGGGAACAAAGGGGCGATACGAGCCTGATTACCGCACTCAGAGATAAGTATATCGCCTCTATTTTTAAAAATAATAATGTGACGTAAAGGACAACGCACGTGTGTCGTTTTGCACTTTATGAATTAAGGCATTACTTTGAAGCATTAAAAAAATTATGTTTCTAACAAGAGTATAGCATAGTTAAAAAAAACAGACAATACAGAAAAACGCAATACCAGAGGAATTCGGTCAGTCTTTATATTTATCAGCAAGAATTCTAAAGATGGAAACCAGTCGGATTTCGACGGTAACCAGACACAAAACACGGACATAAAGAAAACCTGAATCCCAATATGAAAAAATGGAACTAGATAATTAATAATACTGGACAGTGGACAACAAACAAATGACAGATGACAACACGACACTGCTGTCGAAATCCGACTGATTTCTATCTGTAGAATTCTTGCTCTTGCTGTTAAATATAAACAATCTGGCCGAATTCCTCTGGGATTTGTGTTTTTCTGTTTTTTTTTTCTCTCATTTTAGACTTCCATAAACACAAGTTTGGTCAACAAAACATGAGGAATGGCTATATCCACAAACCAATACATTCTTCTGTTTGAAGTATGATAGAGCGTGCAGGGCGTCATCCGAGGATGAGCCACTGTCGACGTGGGAAAGCGGACGCCGCGAGGGGGGCCACCGCGCGCCCCTCTGGTCTTCCTCCCATTCTGCCACTCGAGACCCCCCTCCCCTTCTACTCCCCCGCGGCACCAGGTCCTCTTTGACTCGTCGTAATCGCCAGTGATAAAGTAGAAGCCCTCGTGGCAGGGCCCGACGTGCGAGCCGGACGGCGTTTCGGTCGATTTACAGCGACAGATCCTCCAGCGTGGTCACCGGAAGAAAGTGACTCTTCAGTTGGTTCCTGAAGATCTAAGTCGTGTGTGGTCAAGAGACGTGGGTGCCCACGCCAATTAGGCGACGGTACAATGCAGTCCCGACATTCTAGATGACGTCCGCTATGGTCGTGTAGGGTCATCGACTTTGTAACCTGCAGAATTGAAAGAGATGACATCTTCCAGTGTCGTCTAGAATCGTCACCGTCGTAGCTAGTGACTCGCCATCCCCGTGAGGTATGACGACGTCTGCCGTGTTGTTCTAGGTAGTCGTCATCGCCCAGGGATCCACGACTTCCCGAGGTATGACAACGTTGGTCTAGGTTCGTCGCAGACTTCTCTACAGACTCAAGACCTTGTGAGGTATGACGACGTCCCCGAGGCTGGCCTAGTTTCGCCCCCGGCTCAGCCAAAACCCACGACCCTACGTCGAGACATCCCCCATGGTTGTCTAGGTCCGATGCACGACTCACGAGCTTCCCCGCCGACACAAGCGCTCGTCCACGCCAAGGACGATGTGCTAGGGCCTCATCCACCGACGACGATGGTCGAGCGACGGCGATCCTCCCCAGGCGAAGGGGTGGCGCTGCGGAAGGAGCTGGGACTGCTTGACGGAGTGGCCATCATCGTGGGTGTCATCGTCGGCTCCGGCATATTCGTCTCGCCCAAGGGCGTGCTCATGAACTCGGGCTCCGTCGGCCTTGGTCTCATCGTGTGGGTGCTGTCCGGCCTGCTGTCTATGGTCGGGGCTCTCTGCTACGCCGAGCTGGGTGAGCACACACCACATCTGGCCCAGGATAAACCCAGCAATTCCTCAAATATATATAAACAATGTATGCATGTTCCGGCTTACATTGTCGTTGATTTGGCGGGTTATTAAGTGGTAGGTAGGCTCCCTGCAAAACTTTAATTGTTTTAATAAGGTTTATATTTTTACAAGATATAGTTTGTTTTATATACATATATTGTTACTATGTTTTTTACAGAAATGACAATTTTCTAGTTTACATAGTTTACGTGTAATTTCAAGTCAAATCCAAAATTTGTATAAAACGGTTTTATTCGAGAAAGAAAATCCATCTAACTTACAGAAATAAAACAATTCACAGAGAAGAACCACGTCACAGGTTACATCAAGGGTTGTACAAAAACCGTATTAAATCTATTTTGTATTTTTAAAAAATGGCTGAAATCAGCATTAAAAAGCGTCAATATTGTGCAATTTTTTAAAATTTCAGAAAATTTCAATGCGCGTTTTTATACATAATCTTGACGTACCCGTGACACTGATCTTCACTGTGAATTATTTAATTTCTGTAAGTCAGTAGGTTTTCCTTTCTTGAACGAAACCGTTTCATACAAATTTTGTATTTCACTTGCCATTACACATAAACTATATAAACAAGAAATATGCCATTACTGTAAAAAAGTAGTCACGATACATGTCTAATAAACAAACTATACCTAGCACAAATATAAAAATTTTATTAAAGTTCATTCAAATTTTGTGTGAACTCCCCCCTTAAAACATTTCCTGCTGAACTTCACTATTGTTTTCCTCCCCCCTCGCTTCTATCCTCCACATCAGCAGATACCAATCACTCATAAAGGGGCTTAGCACCCTGTTTTCCAATTTTTATTGATTACATCTGTTACCAGAAGTTGACTAAGCTGTTATCTAACTACCCAAAAACAATTGAGAGCATTGAAATAGTGGGAATTTAAAATATTCCCAATGTGATTATAAATTTGTTAAAAATAATACAAGAGCTCAACAGCAATGAGAACCTTATACCATTGTGACCGTACGAAAACTGCAGAGTAAAAATAAAAATACAACGTTTAGGCAGTCATGTACACATAGACAACATTTCATTGAAATAAAATGTAGTTCTCAATTTTCAACACCACAGCAGTTTCCCTTTTCGCAAATCATCCATAAAAGACCAGGGGTTTTTCTTTGATGTTCGGAACACTGTCCGTACAATTCCACTCTACTCTTGTTTTGATTAATTCTGCTGTTTAAATAGCGGCAATTTGAGTGTATCGTCTGCAAACATCAGTTACCCTGCTATCGAGCAGATTAAGCCATTAAGCCAACCCAGATTTTATCGATACAATGATCGGTCTAATAAGGTATGATGTTTTAATGCGAGTAAACTGAAATCGGGTCACTAATTGAATAAGGTTATTTAAATTAAGGTTAATTCTACTACAGGTTAGAAAAATCAATGTAAATAGTTTGGCAAAGGTAAAATTTCCGCCGCTAGTTTTGCTGCTATCACTAAGGAACCTGAAAAATACGAAATTGTGAAAAAAAATTAATTTTAAATAGGTTTGGAAATCAGAGAAGTCATTTAACATAACTTAAAGAGAAAATAAACCGATTTCGCGTTTTTAATTATCAACGTTAAGGCGCCCGCCTGGTGGCCGTATGTTAGTGTGAGAAAGGCAAGGCGCCAAGGGCGATGTTGACCGGCTCATCTGGTGCGGTATCGCCTCTACCGCAAGACACTGAAACAACGTGCAGTGGTATCGTAGGACACTCGCCTGACTGACACTTTCAGTGATGACCCCATCTTTTTATTGTTGGAATGTTTTAATAAAGTTCAATACACCTCTCTAGTGTAGTTTCACAAGTATCCCTCCAGTAGTTGTTTAGATATCATAGATTGAAAGAGCCGTTTTGGGTATTTTTGAGGGCCTCCGAAATGGTCTTTCTAATTTACATGAGGTTTTAAAACTACTATTCCGAGGTCGTTTGTAGTGTTTGTTCTTTTCGCAAATGCTCACATTAGAAATACGTTCAGTAGTTTTTAGATAAAGGCGTTCTGCTAGCACGCTGCAACGCTGGCTACAAGACAGTCAGACACCTTACGTAACTTAAAATTCACGAATGCTCTGTGATTGCTCAGTTGGCACCCTTTACCGATACCAGCGCTCAAGTGGCAGAAATTTTCCCTGTGACAAACTATTTACATTGATTTTTCTAACCTGTAGTAGAATTAACCTTACTTAAATCATCACTCTAACCTCGTTACCAAAGTGACTTTAACAAATGCCTTTTGGTGGTAAAGATGCGAGACGAAGAAGGGTGATAGAAGCATATATCTGAAGTTGACATCTGGATGGTCTTGAGATGTGGCTAAACATTGATAATATTCAACAATTAGACGTGATATATCCACAAATGTTTAAATTTTACTTGAAGACATCCATTGCAACAAAACATAAAAACTTACATTATGTTTTGCTTGTATCCATATAATTATGTGTTGCTTCCTGTGCAAACTTTCACAAAAAACAACACACGTGAAATTACCAAAAATGGTACAGCAGGTTCCTTCCAATCTCTTACTTGAAAACTGAGGATATAATTGGGGATCTGAATTCCAAATTATGTTAACTCCAAAATTTAAGAATTAGCAAAAAAGTATTATATATTTATCGGATGCATATATTTCTATCTAAAATATGTTACTAACTACAGTAAAATTATTTCATTTTGAATAGTAAAACTTTTAGATAGATATAAACGAACACGATGAAGATATTACCGTTTATTGCTATTTATTAGATTTTGGAGTGATCATGATTTGGGGTTGAGGTCCCCAACTTGTACAGACGACTTAATATCCACACCAAAACTAATACCATCACATTAAGAGTAGTATAAGTACGATTTGCGTCTCGACGACAGCGAGGTTATTATAAACAGTGGGATACGACTTGACAAAATCACACAAACTGACCAGAAATGGGACAGGTATCAGCAATGTCATTTGATAAGGAACCATACCAACATTCACCTGGGGATATTTCGGGAAACTATGGAAAACCCAAATCAGGTTGGCCTAAGCCGTCAATTGAACCCGCTTTCTTCAGAATGCGAGTTCAACGTCCGTCAAATTAATGCCTACACCTCCGATAAGTGTTCCGATCTTTCGGACAACGAGCCTTTCGGAAACAATGTACTGACCTCCCCGGTTGCTCAAAGAATTGGGTTGGCATTGTTTTATCGACAGGCGAGGAAATATTATCGTTTATCTCGTGTAATCCCGACAGCTGCATGATATCACCCGATAGTCTCGGATAAAAAACATGAAATACTTTTTAAGAGACTCGCTTAGCCAAATATGACTATACTTTACGTGAGGCGTGATTTCTAAAAGTAAATCGGTACCCACCAACTAAGAATCCTTCATTTTTCACCGTAAGTTCCGCAAAACGAGATTTAACTGAAATTTCCGCCAGAAATGGCCCACTTGAGAGTTATCACATTGTTACATTTTAACTACTAGACTTAATTTTTGTTAGTAACCATCGTGATGAATCAAGATAAAGTATTAACGGCTAAATTCACTAGGTTGTTTGTCAGTTGGTACGTACTTATGGTTATAATTGCCACTAACATGATAATAGTTAATTACGTTACATCCATGCAATGGATAATGTTACATGAATACAACGAACACGATGGTAATACAAGTTTAAGTATGCATACGCCTAACAGTTAGTTACTTAAAATATTACTTTATTAATTTTACTCAGTTTTACGTAATCGTGCAACTCTTTAATATTTTCATTGTCTTTACATTAAGGGCTTGTTCCCGAGTTTTTTTCAGACTGGTGCCAATAACTCAAATATTTTTTAACCAAAAGTTTTGAAAAAATTGTCAATGTGCAATCACACAATGCACAATACTGTGGACGCGTTTTTTAAATAAGGTACCATTCGCCAGCAAAAAAATTATTTCCTTCATTTTTGCTTATTTTCACGATGAAAAATGTTGTACTTTCGGTAATGAAATCTAAAAAAACCGTTGAGTATAACTCTACAAAATAATTCAGCTACAAATTTTACTATATAAGTGTCAAAACTGTGCAGCGAAATTTTTATATGAGTATTATGTAGCAATAAAAAAAATATATATTTTCGAAACCACGGCCAAACTCCGTAATAAGGCTTTAATATTGGTTCCGAAACAGAAAGGACTTAAACTTTTTCAGGCATGAGAATATTGGCGCAGAATCTTTGAGAGCATATAGGCATCTAAAACGCAACTTTATCACTATGCAATTAAACGATGGCGTCTCTACGTAATGTCTCGAGGAACAAAGTGTCATCGAGATGACTGCCCGCCACTTCAGTGACTTGCACTTAAGGACTAGGATGAGGCAAGATGTGCGTGCTTGGTTCGCCCTTAGTACTTCTGCTCTTTTTGGTCTCGTATTCACAAAACCACGTCAAACAAGGCTGCCTCCTTAAAACTTGCACACATTTACGTTTATTATATCCTAGCCAGCTAAATAGCACAAAAACCTAACTATCCTACTCACGATTAATAAACTTAATACAATCCAATACAGTGTACAGTTAATCCCGAAAGTTTGAATGTTTACTTGTATCTTAGTTAGTGTAACATTTACATAAAGCTTGTGTGTAAATATTTTTTTCGGTTTCTGTTAAGTAAACAAATAAGTTTCATTTTAATAACATCGTTCCCGGGGAAAATTTTAAAACAGTAGGCTATAACTACTAATAGGAATTTATAGTACACTGTAATTCGATTAGTTCTTAAAGAGTTGTGTTGGTGATATTTACACCCCCTGCACTCATTTAAATCCCCAACTATCCAGGTACACTATCTACATCTTAGGAAGAATATGTCGCGAAAAAATACCGACAACGCATACAAGTCTTTCGTTACAGTGGAACGTTTTTCTCCATTGTAGATTTATAGTTTTTGCCATAACTTGTATTTCAGTTAAGTTTTGAATATTTTTGAGGATATTTAGCTTGTAACAGGTAAATAATTTTAATTACAGCGAAGGAATGTTTAGAAAGAATGTATTCGTTGGTATTGAATGTTTTCTTATGCGAAAATATTATTTTCGATGTAGCATAGCAAATATTACTGACTGAACTATTTTAACACAAAACAATTATAATGTTAGCATTATTATGTATGTATGTGTGTGTGTGTATATATATATATATATATATATATATATATATATATATATATATATATATATATATATATATATATTTCTACAAGGCTACTTTAAAATGTTTAATTTCACGTGAAAAATTTCTTTGTTGCAACAACATTCGTGCCGTAGCTGAGAAAGTGTTTTACTATTACAATGTAGAAAAATTAATCGTGCTGTAAAGTTAGAGTATAACAATCAATGCATCGAATACCGCGAAGGATTATCTAATTATTCCGAATTAACATTTAATGTTATGTTGAATTTCGAGCATCAGTTTGTGCGAAGAGTCTAAGTTCCAGTAAATGTGACCAACGGGAAAGTTTCTTAAACACAGTTGCCCACGCTAGTGAGAGAGCATTTTACCCTTGTTGAGTGTAGCGAACACATTTACTGAACTGCCTTAATTTGTCCTTGGAAGTCGCCCTTGCATCCACTACTACTCGTTGGTTGAATTTGCTGGGAGCTGAGCTACGCCCAATCGTGAAAATATCAGCTCGTATCTTGACTTTGAGACCAATGACACATTTACTGAACTGCCTTAATTTGTCCTTGGAAGTCGCCCTTGAATCCACTACCACTCGTTGGTTGAATTTACTGGGAGCTGAGCTACGCCCCATCGTGAAAACATCAGCTCGCATCTTGACTTTGAGACCAAGAAATTCGCGCATGTCCAGTTTATCTCTGATAGTTTAATTTACGAAAAACTGAGACATGTTATACATATAACGTACACTCATTAGGAAAAATTAGTAAGTGTAGATACGAAAAATGTTTTATATCTTCCTAAAAGCGATTTCTGTTTCTGAAATAATCTGGAAAATGCAAGCGGTAGGCCTATCATTTTATTGAATTCATCACTGTAGAAATGTGCGCCGTAGTTGTAAATATAAATTTTGAACGAATCCGGTAGATATCATGAGAAACAACCGCGTGGAAAAAGCCTATTTTAGCCAAGTTTGAGGGCTTTAAAAATTGCTTAAAATGTGCGCGATGGCTTAAATTGGCATATTCACAAGTACACCCAAAAGTGTCTTCTTTTCGTAGATAAGCATTGTGGATGTACGATGACTAGACTCTAAGAAAAAATTGTAACTCTGAACACGCTGCACGCAGTCTGAACGCCAGCCAGACGGCCGCCTTAAGGTGTTTACGTGGCACAAATACATAATTTTTTGTGCGGCACAGTGGTTGTTTTACAAACGTTACTTGTAACTACATCTTCCAATTGTAAAAATTGTTTATCTCTCATAGTTTTCCCATAGCTGTATGTCAAAGTCAGAATTTGCAAGTTACGGTAACATAGAAAATAACAAAAAGCAAGTTAATAACTAGAATGAAATAATTAACGCTGAAATGAGTTACTATAGGCCATGTGCTGAAATATTTAAAAACACACAGTAAAGCTCCGTCGCACTTTTTGAAAAAAAAAAAAAAAAAAAAAAAAAAAAAAAAACACCGGAAAATGAAAATTTACTTCCAGTGTGGCAATTTTAAAAAGAGACAAAGGGACTTGTTGTGTATCTTTATATTTTTCACAATATATCTCGTAACACCTCATTACAGTGTCAGTTATTTAATTTAAGTTAGTCACTTCGTTTTGGTTATTCTTAGGTTCCAATAACTTACAAATTCTGACTTTGACGTGACACTATGGGAAAACTATTAAAACTGAAAAAAAAAAAAGTTTACATGTCGATGGTGAAGATGCAAAACCTCATATGTTACAATTGGAAAGAGCTCAGATGGGCGGATAAACTGGAGATGAAATCTTACTGGCGTGGAAGGAATGTTACAGCCCTTTAGTTTGCAACAATACAATAAAATGTGCTTAGGAAGAAAAGTAATTTATTGGACATTCTTATTATTGCCGAGGAACAATGTGTAAAAATTTAAATACTGGCAAAAATTGACGTACGAGGTTTTGCATCTGCATCATCGATGTGGACAATGTAGTTACTAGTGACGTCTAGTGAGCGAACAATATGTCACGCAAGCGAAAAATTAAATTATGAATGTATGCCACGTAAAGAGAGCCTTGAAGACTATTACACACACACACACACACACACACACACACACACACACACATATATATATATATATATATATATATATATATATATATATATATATATATATATATATATATACTACAGAAAATGAAATGCTTTTTGTGATACAGGAAATTTTATTTATTTCAGTGTATGTGTGTATGTATATATGTGTGTATGTATGTATATATGTACGTATGTATGCATGTATGTATGTGTGTATGTACGTATATTTATGTATGTAGGTATGTATGTATGTATGCATGTATGTATGTATGTATATATGTACGTATGCCATGTATGTATGTATGTATGTATGTATATATGTACGTATGCCACGTATGTATGTATGCATGTATGTAATGTTGGAGGAGCCTTGCAAACGATTAAATTTTCCTTTTATGTAAGGAACACCCCATAACTGCTGAATGCTACGAGCATGAAATGTTTCTGCAGTAAAGGTAAAGGGCATCTTCGTAACATGGCTGAATCGTGCGGTGTCCAAGAAGCAAAGTGATTGTTCTGTGTGTGTACAGGCACGATGATCCCGAAGTCTGGCGGCGACTATGCCTACGTTCACGAAGCGTTCGGCTCGCTGCCCGCCTTCCTGTACGTGTGGGTGGCGCTGTTTGTGATCGTGCCCACAGGCAACGCCATCACTGCCATCACGTTCGCGCAGTACATCCTGCAGCCCGCCTGGCCGACCTGCCAGCCGCCTCACACCGCCGTGCGTCTCATAGCAGCTCTCATCACATGTGAGTCACGTGTCTTCTTGTTTTCCTTCACTTACAACGCCAAGTGTGGTTGCAGTCACCCCTCCTGTTACTTCTGCTACTTACATACTCTCTTATCACACTTAAGTCACCAGTATTAGTCATCTGCCTTCAAATTAAAAAACAATTGACTACCAGAAATGTGAGTCATGCTTTTTCTTCTTCATCTACTCATTTAGAATTCAAAGAATTAACGAGATTTGAGGGCCATCCTCTTCTTTCACAGTATTACTAGCTGCTTCGCTCTACACATTATTATTATTATTTTCGTTCTTCTTAGACTTCTTACAAAACAATGGTGTGCGGTCAATTAATTCCACTGTTATGATCTTTGAAAGAACTGTGCAATGGGAGTGCATGACTGGATTTATTTACTTGGACATACTCCATCGCAATGGAGTATGTCCAAGTAAATAAATCCAGTAATTCCACTGGTATCTCATCGTCGTGCTCATCTTGTATAAGAAGGGAAAGGAAAATGTCAACTTTCCAACGATTCGCGAGTTAGAATCAGCTTGTCTGTGTATACTTAAGCGCCGTCTCTTGGTTCATTGTCTGCTGTTTCAGTGAGTAGCAGTTATTGTACAGATGTACAGTGATTGATTATATACAGGAAAGTGTATTCTAGAAAGCGTGTTAATCTCCTGGCGAAATATTCATGTCCGTATTTATTAGTGACTCTTACTTCTCCATTGATATTTGGTATCGTCATCTGGAGTTCCTTGAGATTGCTTGGGGTATCTTAAGACATTATTTCAGGGATATTTTATTGATGCTTCGGATCCCTCAGTGAAGAAATATATTCTCCATATTAGTTGAGTCTTATTGGTACTGTTTCACTCATGTTTGTTTTCTTTATTACTTGTTCCCATGTGAGAATAATTTTGTAAAACATTTCAAATTACCTAAATGGACCCACTTCTGTACCCATGGAGGTGCGCGGAATCACCATATATTTTACTGTATGACTGATCGCCATCCTCATCACCTGTGATATGCACGTATTTACCTTGTATTTACAATACAAGATTTTACTAGGGTTAATGGATCCAGTTATCTATGCTATAGTGCTACTAGTTAACGCAATCACCACAAGGGAGTTACACTTCTCCAGGGATGGGTGAATTCAGCCTTCTAATTTACTCTGAGCACTGTGTCGTCAAAATCATCACACTCGGTATTTCCCCCCCCCCTTTTTTTTTCAATACAAGGGATTGCAAAAGATTGTGAATATCATAGCTCATTTCACTGGCCTATTTTTAAAGATTAACCTTGAATTGGGAGATATTAGTTGCCTCTTATCCTTACACGTGCATGTTAAGTGTAATGTATGATAGATGTAATCCATTTTATTATTGACTATAGCAACATAATAATCTATATATTAATATGTCATGGCAGTAGAGTTTAGAACTAATCTGTAATTTACTTCACAGCGAATAAATTCATAGTGTTAAAGCTTTTTAATATATGTCTGACAAAGCATAATAAATTTCCGTTGATAGGTGATTTACAATACATAGAAATAACCTACCAACAGTAGATACCTTACACTAACAAAATTCCAACACGCTTTTCTAACTTCTCTAACTAAACTGTAGACATAAAATTTTTGTGTCGGTTTTTTTATTTTTATTTTACATTAACATCCTACTGAATTCTGTAAAGGAAATTCTTGATTTTCTTACTTTTGTACGACAATTGTTTATGTATTTCCAAAATTGTGTTTTTTTTTTAACTGAACATTACAATTACTTAAAGGTGCAGAACGGAAAGACAGTAACTGCTCGTTTTTTAGCAATTATCCCAAATGATCATTGTGTTTTAATTTACGTCTATATAACGCATCAGAAAAGATAAATTGCTAAAACAGTACAAAATATACCACAGCAAACGGACTGTAGCCACTAAAATGTTACGTGAATTAAAATAGTAACTACACTTCATTTCCTCGGTTGTTTACTGGAATCTAATATAGACCTAAAGGAAAATTCCATAAAGAAACTAAATCAGAAATTTATCTCGTATCAGCTACTCATTGATGAATTCATGTTGTGACTATTTAAACTTCTTGAGCACAGTTGCTTTAAGACCATGACATTTTATTTATTTCAAATAATTGAAAAGAAATCTAATATTTTTAAACCAAATGCTTTGAAAAATTTTTGAGACTGTGTACAGTCATACGATACCTAATTTTGCCAGAGCGTTTTTTTTTTTTTTTAATAAATGTACCATTTGTTATCAAAAATTATTTTGCTTAATTTTGGCTTCGTCCTATTCGATAAACAAAAAATATGTGATATTTCAGGGCACAATTCTAATTATCCGTTTGGTGTATTGCAACAGAAAAATTCAAATATGAACGATGATATATAAGTGTTAAAGCTTTAAGAATGAATTTTGATATAATTATTAATTTGTGTTGAAAAGTGTTTTCGAAACCTCTGCAAAACTAAAGAGCAAGGCACACCATGTAACTTGTAGTGAGGCCAAAAGTGCCTGCGTCACCTACTGTGATACTAAGCTATGTGATGAAGAGATAAAACACGGTCTTTCATTCGAGAAGTCACGGTTTTAACTCTCGCTACTGTCATTTTGATTCGCCATGGTTTCGAGATATCACGTCAGGCCAATGAAGTGATGGTTTCTCGTTATAGGGCATGGCAGATTACTTTCTGTTCCCTCTTTGTAAGGACCACTAGCTTCGCCTCCGACTTCTCTGTCGATGATAAGAACATCTGTCTACGTAACTGGACGCTTCTAATTTAAATAGGTAAACAATGTTACAGAACGTACTTCTCAACTGAAGAATTTTTATAACTTTTCCAAACAAAATAGCATTCCACATGAAAGTTATTAAAGAATGATACCATTCAGAAAAATGTTGCCAATATTTGTTTAATACTCTGTTCTTAAAATGTAAGGTTAAAAAATATATTCAACAAAAACTTATATGGAAGATTCTCTGTAAATAACGTATGTAGTAGTATCCTCAAAAAACTTCGAAAAGTATTCTTTGTTTGAAAGACCTAAGTTATATCTTGATCCGATTAAATGTGATTAATTAATCACTGATTCCTCATTTGAACTTGTTACTGTGTGCTAGGTAGACTCCTTAAAGTCATTTTCATGAGATTGTTAAATTTCCTCATATGAATTAGATTTAAAAAGCACCACTTCACGGCCACACGGTGTAAACAAAGAATGGTGGTTTTCATAATACAGCTTCTTTCATGTCAAAATTAGCAAACAAAAATGCAGCTATTTCGGCGAGTGTAATAAACTTAGCGAAGCAAGTCTCACTTCGCGCTATCTTTCATCACGTTCACAGAGAGGAATAATTTAAATAGTTTTAGAAATATTTTTAACGGCTGACATTTTATGGCACTGGTAATACGCCATTAATAAAACAGCTACACGTTTGCGATATTTGTTTTACAAAACCAATATACATGTATCTAGATTAATTTCATTAGTATATTAATTATTTAACTTCTGAAAAAAATTGCTTTGCAACATTAATTGATTAAAACATCAGTACTCAAAAATTACTAATTAGTAGTAGTGTGTATAATAATAGGTTACATCTAGTAAGATTTAAAAATTACACCTGTTAAAATGGATGTTCTCATTTTCAACAAATTTCGTCTCAAATTGTGAAAACCGCTATTGGTTGAATGCATTTAACTGACATGGGGTTATGTTTTTCTAAATCTTCTACACATTATGACACTGTAAAAAATCACGAACTGGCACTTTTATAGAAACTCCTGGAACTATGACGACAATTTTTAGAAATAGCCGCAGTCACCAATTGTGGAAGGCCGGGACATACGAAGCGGAAACCCTGTAAACAAGGGTCGTGTTACCGTCGCTTCTCTCCTCTACCTTAAAGCCAGGGTCGTGTTTCTGTCACTTCACTCTCACCAACGGCATAGGTTTTACATGGTTCGTTCACCCACTCAACACCAGGGTCGTGTTACTGTCACTTCACTCTCATCCATGGCAAAGGTCTTCCACGGTTCGTTCACCCACCCAAACACCAGGGTCGTGTTTCTGTCACTTCACCCTCAACCTCGGCAAAGGTCTTACATGGTTCGTTCACCCATCTAAACACCAGGGTCGTGTTTCTGTCACTTCACTCTCAACCTCGGCAAAGGTCTTCCACCGTTCGTTCACCCAC
>PNEQ01088797.1:0-36793 GCA_003012365.1 Medauroidea extradentata | reverse complement strand
GGTTAGCGGTGTTTTATTAGCAAACACACAGGTAGCACGTTACAGTGGTCGCCACGTGGTCACGCACACAATGAAAATACACATGCTCTCTCTCTCTCGGTTAAACGGCTTTTACGTCGGCACGCAGGCCGGTTCAATTTAAATTAGCACACACTAAAGTTGAGTCTCTGCAGTAGAGTCCTGTTACACTATGTCGGAGGCGGCCGACTGCCGTAAATGTATATTCCTCGGCCCGGACGCGCAGGCGGAGAAATTAAGTTTAAGAGCATAGGCGTTAAGCGCACGAGCTAAAACACGAGGTAAACGGAGAGGGCGAAAAAGATGATTAGAAATATAAATTACTATTGCAGCTACTATCAGTGAAAAACAAAGTTGAGAGCCCTCTCCGGGACACACGTCCTACCTCGTGGCCGACTTACGATGAACTGGGCTGCCAATATGGTGTCGAGCGTGCTCCTCGCCGGCAAGTACGTTAAAGTACCGTTACAATAGTGATAATGAAATTTAGGTGAATACAAGTACAAGTTAAGTGGCAGTGACACATATAAAAAATACTACGAATTACTGGTGATGACAAATTACTTAATTAACATTCCTCTAAAATTAACATACAACAAAACACTGACCCTGAATTGTGTGACCAAGTGGCTGAATAAAACTAAACAAGACTTAATATTACAATGGCTCGTGCTGATGGCAGGTTGAATTGCTGGCCGTAGCTCAGTCCTCAGTTTGTTTATTTTAGTTTCTGATTACGTGGAATACTTTGTGGTGGGCGGTGAGGTTGGTGGTGGTGGGGTGTTGTGACGTCACGTGGAGGCGGCAATTCAAACATACACACACGTGTCGCTACACACAACACCGCACTAACCGGCACTGTTGTAGTTGTGGTAAGGGGGGGCGGTCCGGAGCACACCGAGGAAACCCTGTCACCTGGTCAGGACGGGCTTAACTTCCCAGGCCTAGGGCTTGGGACGACGTCAATACTATTCTATTCTCTAATAACACATTGCAATTTTTGTTCTAAAGAATTTAACAGTTTACACCTATCTTATTTGCTCCACTGAAGAACTATGCTCGCTGATCTGATTACATCAATCTCGCCTCAAAATGCCGCTCATGCACTATACCAAAATTGTTGAAGAAAATGATACGCCAATTTGTCAAGGTACGAACAGGTTGAGAAAAGGTAATGTTTGCGAAAAGGATAGGATAGGTCCATGCCTCTCGTAACTTCGCGAGCCCACGCAACCATATTCAAGACGCAAAAGACTAGCTAATTGCGTTCAAGACTTGTTTTTATGCGTCACATATTCTCCACGCAAATCGAATACGAATACCAGCCTAACAGACAGACAAATTTGAAAATTAATACCCATTTCCCTCTATGTTTTTACATTTTATAAATGCCAAATAGTTGAGATTTAAGGTATGATTCCTAAGGCGTGACTCATGCGATGCTAGACACATGGCCGCGTGTTGCTTGCTACTGCGCGTGCGCAGTACAGATTTGTTGTTAATCAATGTTTGAAAAGTGATACAAATGAAGACTGCTTGCATTGAGAAAGTGAACTAAGCTAGCGCATGCATGCTTTGATCACTAGATACCTTGATAATTTCTAGTGAATGAGAATTCTTGTCATGTGATTAAGAAAACCTAGTTAATTAGCAGGTTTCTTTTCGTAAACTTCAATTGACAACATAACCAACACAAATACACAGGACACTTTTAAAATTAAAAATTTACATGTGGAAATATCTTTGGAGCAATAAGATTTTTCTTTTTGTTCTAATTTAAATATAAAAATATCAACACATAACTAAATCAGTACAGCATTTTAGTAGTTATATTTTGGGACTGTGGTAACAGCAGTAATGGAGATTGAAATACAGTAGAACCTCGTTAGTCCGTGATGCGCTAATTCGGGAACCAGATAATTCGGGACGATTTTGGAAGTGTAAAAGAAAATGTGTGAAGTATAAATTGCCCACGCTCGTAAATAAACGTCGCGCATGCCGATAAACAAACTCTGCTAGCCGGCCAGCGCTTCCACGCTGGCTGCATGGAAGGAAGGATTAAGAAGAATGAAGCAAGTGCGTCAAAAGAAAAGCACAAAGGGTAGAGTGAGAAACTGAATGTACGGACTAATGGCCGGGAGGGAGAGGGAGGAGGACGAAAGGGATTGGAAGGGCCGAAGCAGCCAATCTCACTGTAGCTGTGTATGTGTGGGTGGGTGCTGGGGGGAGGGGAAGTTTTCCCCTCCTCGGAAGGCCAGCCGGGAAGAGTGCTGAGAGAGGATGGGCACGGTGAAAGGGATGATCAGCTGAACCGACTGTGTGCGCAATCGGCTACTGATTAGTGTTTTGCGGCGTTGCAATTGTCACAGTGTTCAGGTAAAAAAAAAAGTAGTGATTACCAGTGAATAGCATTTTGTGTACAATGAGTAGTAGGAAACGTTTTTCAGTTGACAGTGCAGGCCCTAGCACAAAACGGCAGCATAAAACTTTATCAATCCACGCTCAACGAAACCAGCTGCGGAAGGCGGACTGAAACGTCCGTAGATGCTCCAGCAAAGTGGGGTAAATGTGTAGACCGTTACAGAGTGAGTCAGTAAGGGGGAGGGCGAAAGTGCGTGACGACAGATAGGCCGGCCGAGATAAGAAACCAAATAGAGGGGGTGAGCGCTGTGGTTGCTTGCCGGTGTGTCAGCAGACGTAAAAAAAAAAAGGTACAGCCAGCCAGTGGCGCTACAGTGTTGTCACACATCAGTGATGCAACAACTGTGCAACAATATCACATGTATCTAAAAAGTAAATGTACCATTTTTTTTGTGACAACTGTATGTATGCACATTGTAACATTTTATTTATGTAATAGGTCTTAATCATTAACGTTTGTAAATACACTTTTCAAAATCCATATGCTTCATCAGTTTTAATCATGCGTCAAGGCCATTGCAAGTCGGGATATGCGACGTCACGCGACCTTGGCCTTCATACACAGCTGCGCACGTGTCTGTCAAGCACTTCCGGACTTCCAATCGTTAGTCCGTGAAATGCGGTAATCCGTGACTGTCTCGGCACGACCATCCCGAATTAACGGTGTTCTACTGTATAGGGCTTTTGTTTCTCCCTAAGCAGTGAACCCGTGCAGCTGACTACGTGTACTCCAAAACATAAATGGGAGATAACAGCTTTTGATGCAGTTTTCTCATTGGGATAAAATGAGTTCCGTACCATTAAATTTTTTGGATTTAACGGGTTATACAGCAGGCCACAATTTTGTTTGGTGAAATAAACCTAAATCAGTATTTGTTACAGTTGTGCTAACTGGATTATTTGGTATAAGGCATCAGAATCAAATAGCTACCTCAATCATGGAGATAATTTTGTAACAATGGGCAACATTCACTTTTTTTTCTGACGATGGTTTCACAGCCAATTCGGTACAAATATCATACGTACAAACTATCACAGCTCTAAGTTGAAAAATGTGAATGTTACGGACAAATGAATGTGCACCAAAACACGGCTGGCGCGCCTGAGCCGCTTGTGACGTCACACCTTAGTACATGCTCGCCCGCCGCCTGTGTTTACATGGGTCGTGGCGGTAGTTTACTCCCAGTGGTTAGGGTTTAACGTCAACTGTGAAGATAATTTTGACGTAAGTAAATGTAACTTATTTTACTTCTGCATGACTATTTTCACAAAAAAAAAAAAAACAAATCGTGTTCAAGCGTGTTAAGCAATATTTCTTAAAAACCTTTCATCATGAGGTAATTTGGTCTAACCTTAAATGAGAGTTATGTTAGTCTACATCGAACGGGAATGACTTGATTAAATAGTTTTAAATCATTTGTAGGTATTTACATTAGGTGGCCCTATTGTAGTTAATTTTTAACGAAGTTCACACATTGACCAAAGAACTATTGCAAATAAATTGTGGCCTTGGTGGAGAAACTCACTAAGTCAATTTTTGGATTTCCTGAAGTTATTGTTTTAATGTTTAATGAAAAGGTGAATATACAATTAATATAAGATGAACTGATTAAATCATATTGATTTGAATAGAGACCAGTCGAAATTGTTATTATTAGCACCTAGAAAATTGCAAATAAGTAATCATTTTCCCAAAGCAGGCTAAATTTGACTTGGTGAGTTTCTCCACCGAGCCCACAAAATTTGAAGGAAAAAAGCACACATTGGTGCATATTATGCTGTTATTTCAACATTGAAAAGAAAGCATAAATGAAAAATACCAGGTAAAAATATGACAAAAATATTAACAATAATTTGGTTAGATTAAGTTTACATATATATTTAAATAGCATCACAGTTAATTTTATTTAAATAGGCCACCTTCTTTATAACACTGAAGGCTATTTATTCCTGTAAGTTCAATAAACAAGACGTTTATAGCCTCTATCTGCCATGAGTGCAGCCGGAGTGCAGGTGCGGATACTAAGGTGTGACGTCAGACCAGTGAGAAAGCGTTTCCAGGTCACGTGATAACGCCTGGCTAAATTACTGTTTTTAATCTCAAATAACTCCATTCATACCGAGTTTCACGCGATAAAAAGTTAATAGATTCATTTATATTGGTATAAAAGAGCATCTCTAGCAATTCAAAACATTTCTATGAAATGTGAATGTTCCCCATTATGTGGCTCAAACTCATGCACATGGAACTATTTATGCGACAGTAGGTAAATTATACAATAATTGCTACAAACAGACGTTCAAAACAAATGTGCATCTATGTATTTAAAGTGGCACAATAATACACCTAAATTAACAAGGAATGTTATTTAGAATAGATCTGATTTTTCTTCATAGTTTCAACATTCTCTTCAAAGTTTTTTTTCCTTCATTGTTATGTTATTTATTTAACTTATTTTCATTTTAAAACAAATTTAATGAAGGCAACAACAGCCAAAGGCCTTGCATGTTGTATTCGGTACATAAATAAACAAAAACAGAACAGGGCACACGGAAATAAAACATTACAAAAAATTTTGTACACATTAAAAGAAAAAAATCCTTCCTTAAGAGAAATTGTCACTGGTTGCTTGCGAATGCTACCCCCTCTGAAGTGATCATGGCATGGATATACAGTTATCAAGGATTCTTTCAGGCAGGGGCGTCATTTCAGGTTTTTCTAAGGGGGGGGCAAGATTTTGTTTTCTGGCGACAGTGACCTTGTTGCATCTTTTTTATTAATTAAGCATGTATAAATTAGATATTTTAATAATAGAACTTCAGTTTTATGTACTTAAGTTAGCATTATTTACATAAAAAATGCAAAAAATATATTTATAAACATAAAATTCTAAATCCAGGGGGGGACATTAGGCCCCCCCCCCCTGTAGCCACAAATGCTTTCAGGGGGAGGGGGAAGCAGTCACTAAAGTAAATTTGTGTAGATAACCACACAAATATCAAAAAATACAGGCTAAACTATGAAAATAAGCAAGAAAAGAATATCATACAGAAAAAAATAATTCAGTAAACTTCTGACTATCCATGTTAATCGGTGCCGCGCAATGCATGGATAACCAGGAAACACGGATAACCCAAAAATAGCACATTTATTAGCACAAAAATGTATAAAAATTTAATTTATTTATACTTAACTCAAATGCCATAACTTATGGTTTTGCCTACAAATACCATATTTCACAACCTTTTCACCAAAATAAATAAAGATATGTCTGGGGAGCACGGTAAACACAAGAAAAAACTATGCTGAAATTTTGTTAATCCATTCTTACATGCAAGAGTTGACACTCTTAAATGGTTTTTTTTCTACAAAATTTGTTGGTTGTTACAGTGTTCAACATACTGAGAGCCACACGGATGATCCAAAAACAGGTTAATTGGTGCACGGATAATCGGGAGTTTACTGTACAAGTAAAATGACATACAAATATAAATAAAATCAAAGTTTAAATTACTAGTGCTATCAAAAAAATCAATTATGAGCAGGTACATGTACAATCTTTTTATAGTCTATTATAGTAAAATCAAATAGGTAGTGAAGCTTATTGCAGTTGCAAACTAATCCTAACGATACACCATTGTCTTCATCTAAATAGCTACAAAATACCTTTGGGCCTGGCTCAGTGTGACAGTATCTTAAGGCCGAACTTCTCAAAACAAGACGGGCAAGTAATTTGGTTAGTCAGAATTTTATGGAGGAAAATACTACATAAAATGAATCTTCTAACTTCCAGTTTGTTGGTAACAAATTCGATATTGAATTTATTTTTTATATGTGAAGTACATTTGAGACAGTCAGAGGAGGAAGTACAATTCAAGATAACAGACCATATTCTAATTTAGACCTTATTAGAGAGTAAAAAAAAAAGACTAACTGTTGTGTCAGGATTTGTGGTAAAATAGGTTAAGTATTTTTAAGTCACAATTGTCTATTGGTAGAGCATTTCAGGTAGTCAATGTAGTAATAAAAAAAAGTTATTGTCATTAAATAAAATATCAAGGTCTTTCATATAAATTTTGTACAAGAGAGGGTTATTTAAAATATGGTAACTAATTAAAACTGACATGTTTATATTTCCTTGTGAATCTTATTAATCTTATCTGACTCCATTAGTAATGTAATTGAATTTATATCAGATAGAAATAGAATACAGTTTTCAAGTGTCTGCAAAAAGGACTATATAAGAACATTGTACCAATCTGATGATGATATCAATGAAATTAATAAATAACAATGGGATAACAGCTACCCTGACATACACTTGAGCAAATAGATTTGTTAATTAAGAATTTGTCGTGTATTTTAATTTTAAGGCTTCTGTTGGAAAGATAATTTTTCATTAGGTTAACAAACTGTCATGAATGCCTGCTGCTTTAAGTTTGCTTATTAATAGTTTGTGCTTTACCTTATCAAAAGCACTGGAAAAGTCTATGTATATTGCATCAGTTTGAACCAAGGGATGACTAATTTGCACATAGGATTGTAGAAATCTAATAAATTATTAACTATTGTTTTTAAGTGGACAAATCCATGAGTAAAAAAATTATTTTGAGCATGAAAAAAAGATATCATTATATATGTATGATTTTTTCAAAGACTTCCGATAAGGTACACAGGAGAAAAATGGGTCTGTAGTTGTCACAACTGGAATTTTATTTCCTTTTTTGTGAATCGGAACTATAGTGTCAGTTTTCCAGAGGGCCAAATAGGAGTTGATCTTAAGACAGGTAGTAGGCATGTTGGTTAACAGAGGGCTGATAATGTTTTCACAATTTTAACTCAGAAATTCGAGATCACTTCACGGTATTTCGATAGGTAGGTTTTTGTTTAGTTCACCAAAGGACTATATTGGGGCTAAAACTAGGTGAGGCAGGTACAAAGTGTGCACTGTCTTGGCTGATATGAGTGGTGTGCGGTGCAGTGAAAACAGAAGCAAATTTATCTGTGAAACAGCAATTTGAACTGCGTCCATGAGCTGTGTGTTATTGAAGTTGAGAGTGATGGAATTATTTTGGTCATCCCTTAGGGATTTAATGTAGTGCCAGAATTTGCTAGGGTTTTCTTTCATGCAGTCATTAATATTACCAAAATATTATTTTATTCTGTTTCAGAACCCTTTTAGATTTTTTCTATAGTAAGAAAAAAAGACATAATAATTAGGGTTATAAGCCCGTTTGATGAGTTTGTGAAAATGTTTCTTTGCATTAAAATTAAAATAAGAAATTGGAGAACATCTAGAATAGGTAATGAACTTAAATTTAGAGGTTGAGATACACTTCGCTATAACATTTTTCACAATTTAAGTTAGATAACATGCATAATCAATATCCTTGTATCGAAATAATTTATGCTAGTTGTACTGTATAACAGTAAGTAGTCACTTTTGCTGTAGATGGCTTTAGAGAAGACACTTTGGGAAGAGGGGAACATAAATACTTCACTGATCATCATTACGACCTTGTGATATAAATCTTCAGACACTAGCCGGTCTGCAGCAAAATGATCATCGAGATCTTCTTGATTGGAGAAGCAGAGGTCAAGCAGATTTTGTGATAGCACTATAAGATTATACTGCTTAAGCTAAGTTCAGCTGGTACAAAATTGAGAAGAGAAGCTGCTTTAGTTTTTATAGAACTCTGTAGGATATCCTGGGAGTGGTGATCAGTCCAGTTCATGCCTGGGACATTAAAATGACCTATAATTATAATGATACCTTTGAACTGTGAACGTTTGTTGGTTAGGAATTTAAGATATTCAGTGAAAATGTAAAGCGTGGTATCTGGGGGTAGGAACATTGAATCAGTGAGTGTGTTCCGATCCTTGTGATTACATTGCATCCTGACAGCCTCAACCAGTGGATGGTAATATCTAGTGGCTATTGGTACGTATTTTGATTGAGTGGCTACCAACACTCCTCCCATTTTATTTATGTTAGTGAATTCCACTTTCCTGTTGCTTCTAAAAATACTGTAATAATGAGGAAAATAACGAGAATTTATGTTGTCATCTTTAAGCCACGTTTCTGTTAAACAGATATGGTATAAATTGTTGCTTTTGTTCAGAGACTGCGTATATTCTGGCAGTAAACCAATTCCTTGGCTATATCGAGACCTTTGTTTAAGGGTTGGTCCTCCATCACCACTAAATAAAGTGAGTAGGAGCTGGGATGTAGCCTTCCACCTCCTTCTGCCATGCTTGCTAATGCCACGCTTCTTCACAGTTGGCTTATGCTGACCTAGTGTTGGTGCCCTATGTCTGCTGGGTCCCTAATTTAATTGTTGAGCTAGTGCTTCGGGTCCTGTTGACCTGCTGGCCACCTGGTGGTTTTTTGGCGACCCTTGTTTTTGTAGTCTGGCTGTAGGAAACTGAAAGCTTTCCATAGAATTATTTCTATTGACTAGAGAGATATAAGGTGTTTCTTAGTTCCACTATTTCTTTAGCTTCATCTTCCACTAATAATTTACGGACTGAATTGTCATTACTAGAGGCTGTGATTTTCCGTTTTCGCGAAATAGATGCAAATATATGATAAATTGTATATTTTCTGCTATAAAATGCTAAATCTATACTTTTTCAAGATAAGTGTGAATTCAAGGTTAAAAAACGTAGTTTTAACTTCACTGTACACAATTAATTTACCGGCGATTGTATTTTGTTTCAGTTCGTAGTCAGTGGAAGGTGGTGTGTTTACAAATACCTGCAATTTATTTGTATTATACTGTTATTCCTTGTGGTAAAAATGGGACGAAACACCATTTCTATTCACGACCGCGTAAATGAATACAAAAGTTAACAGTTTTACAAAAGTGATAGAAATATTTTAATGTGTAATTTATGTAATTGCCGTGTGAAGTGAAAAAAAAATGATGTACTTGAAAAACACATCTAATCAAATCTGAGTGACATCAGGCTGCAAAAAAGAGAATCACCGAGAAGTCCGATGAAGAGTAAAATCTGAGGTTTCTTTAAAGATTTCAATATTGATTAATACACTTGAAGGGTTTAAGTATCTGTTTCTGGCATGATCGAAAAACAAAAGAAGGCAAAAATTGAACAAACAAGTTTCATTCACAATACAGTGAATATGTGATTGCAATCAAATATTCCTCTTCACAAGTTGGATCACCCAGCTCTTCGAGAGCACCTATTTTGCAAAGTAAGTTTCATTTAAACTATGCTTTCACTGTCTGTTATGTTTTTGTTTGGATCATGTCAGTAAATTTTCAAATGCAAAGGCCTGTCATTTAGTTGTAAGATCTATACTAAAAACATAGGCCTATGTAATCTGTTTTATGGTTTAAGGTGGCCTAGATGTTGAAATTGATACAGTGTCACAGTTTAAGTAACAATGTAATTGTCTGACAAATATGTACCTGGTTCAGGAGACTTCCTTGGCGTAAGAACACTGAGAAGCTTGTGGAGAGGAGATGAAGCTTAAAGTCTAAGTTGCATGGAAAGACAAGTTAGTTGGAATAGTGGCATGTGAAACTTGTGACAATGAAGGAGGATGTGTATTTGCCATTTTTTTAGGACTCTGACACCAACAGACAAACAAGAGGTATATTTGACAATATGCTCTTTCCTGGAAACAGCAGACGGAATACATGCAGTCAGTCGATTATTGACTGCATCAAGGAGTATGGCATTGAGTACAGTAATATCCTGGTTCTTGTTTCTGATTCAGCACGATACACTGGGAAATGTTTCCAAGCATTACAAACCATTGTTGGGAATCATCTGCTCTATTTTCAGTATTTTGCTCACAAACTTAACTTAGCTTGGGACATATTTTTGAAGGAGTTTTCTAGTTTAAACCTACTTATTTCAAAACTTAAGATGGCATTTTTTCACTCCAGGAAAATGAGAAACACATATTTTAACTTTATTAAGGAGAACTATCCTTCCCTCCCTTCCATCATGCCTCCTGCACCAGTGATAACTTGCTGGAACTCGTGGTTTAAGGGCTTGTTCCAGAGTTTTTTTCAGACTGGTGACAATAACTCAAATATTTTTTTAACCAATAAGCTTTGAAAAAATTTGAGTCAATGTGCAGTCACACAATGCACAATACAGTGGATGCATTTTTAAAAACAATGTAGGCCTACCATTCACCAGCAAAAAAAAATATTTTGCTTAATTTTTGCTTATTTTCACAACAATAAACGTAGTACTTTTGGTAATTAAATCTAAAAAACTGTTCAGTACATTTCTACAAAAAATTTCAGCTACAAATTATAACACATAAGAGTCAAAACTATGGAGCAAAATTTTGATATGAGTATTAGTTAGCAATAAAAAAAATATTTTTGAAATCACTGCAAAACTCGTTAACAAGCCCTTAAGGTTGTGCAGTACTTAAACACATATGTTGATGTTCTTGTTGATTTTTTCAACCAACTTGAAGATGAGTGCCACAGCAGCAATACTACTAGTGTGATTTCAACGTTACAGGACAGGCAATTAGCTGCACAGTTGAAAATAGAGATTGCAGTTGTATCTGAGGTTTCTTTAAAGATTTCAACAATGATTAATACACTTGAAGGGTTGGTCAAGGCATGCACCAATGTAACCATCAAAGAAAATATAAAAGAACAACTGACAGATTGCATGAAGAAGTGCTCATCAAAACTAGCAAAGCACATGGAGAGAAACAAGACAAATGATTGTTTCATGGCAGTGAGTAGCTTGTTTGACACAACAATTGCTGGCCAGATATTGAACTCAAATCCTCATCTCTGGAGGAATGTATGGAAAAAAAACATTTTCACAAGCTTGTCAAGAGTAGAATTTTTTGAAGGCTATGAAAAATGTCATGCTCACCTAGTGACCAACATCAGAAACAGTTGTGAAGTTGATTGTCTGCAAATGTTGCTAGCTCTAAAGCTGCAGCATGAGAAGTTTTCTGCTGCTGCCCTCAAATGTTCGTGGGCTCCTCCCAACAGTGTAGATGCGGAGCGGTTCTTCAGTAAATACAACATTATTGATGTGACCAACCACCATAATAGGATGAAAGAAGAAACTGTGCAAACTTGTTCCATGCTGAGTTTCAACGCTGCTATTTCAGTGGAATAACATTATTTGTGCACTCTACATTAACTCTATGGCCGTGAACACAGCTAACAAATATTTAGTTTAATTTCATGTATTTCATGTATAAGTGCTTAAGTGTTGTTTCGGATACCTGCCAAGATAGGCCATCTTTGTAGTTGTGCTAGATCTATACTTCTGTGGTGAATATTTAATGTGTGTTATTCAAAGCTTTTTTTAAATATTTTTTTCAGTAATGTAAAATAGAAAAATTGCTAATTCTGGATTTTAAAAAATACTACGAAATGCTAAATTTCAAATTCAAAATGCTCAATGTTATCATTTTTAATGATATAAATCACCATCACCAGTCATTACACAAGGTGTCAACTTTGGTTGTGAGGTCTGTTATCACTTTTAAAAAGTGTTCCTGTACCAGCAGAATGTTTGATTTGAGGTCTTGAAAGCCTTCACACATCTATTACAGTACAAATATTTCCTTTCACCCACGTCCGAAACACTGTCGAGCTTGTTTACGCAACTTAAATGTACACCATTTCCACAGCCACCTGAACATGCTGTGAGATCTTTAATCAACTATTTAGATTAGTTGTAGAAAACCAAAGTTTGGTTTAGGGGTTTTCAATAAAACCTCTAAAACTTTACCTGTATTCATAGTGCAGTAGACCATTGCGTGCGCGAAACTATAAAGTAAGGCAAGCTTTCCAAAAGACAGCCGCTCACGCTGGATTCAAGACATGTGTTTCATTAATACAACTTTACCACATACATGAACAATATGTTCCTAAGAGGATTGGTGCATGCTATGGATTTTATTTTGAAGATTGGTGCATGCTATGGATTTTATTTTTGAAGTTGTGAGACATTACATATTTAATATATTAATACAGTAGAAGCTCGGGATACCACGCTTCAATAAACAGCGCATTCGGCTATATCGCGGGGTAATTCAAGTCACCCAAACTAATGTACCAGAAACTTCACAATCCTACTATGTACTACAAAGGGACGTTTGTTTTGCCGGTCAAACGATCAAACGAGTGAGCCGAGAAGGACAAAAGGCAGCGAACAGGAAGCGATAATGCACGTGTTCCAAGTTTGACAGGCTGGATGTGTTTATTAGTCGCCAGGAGTATTGAGTCTCGCTGTGCGGCAGTGCGGAAGGCCTCTTGTTAGGGGTGGTAGGAGTGGAGAAAAAGTATTGCTTGGAAGGGGGAAAGGAGCAGGAACTGGCACTAGGGAATCCCCAGCTGCTACGTGGGTGGCAAGTGATAGTCACAGCTGACGACACAATAGCAGCTGCCGACAAAAATTTATTGCGATCAGTTCAGTTTTTTATGTGGTGCGATGTCACAGAAAAGAAAGGCTTATTCTGTGAAAGACAAGTTAAATATTATCGATATAACATAAACTAAAGTAATTTTAACAGTTAAACTGGAGAACTGTATTACAGTCAGCCCGCCTTATCCACGGACTTCGTATCCACAGTTTTCACCCACCGCAGTTGGAAAACGAGGGAAAAAAAACATAAAATATAAACATGAAATTCTTAAGAATTCGTATTTTTGCGTGCACACGCATAGTTTGCCGTACGAACTACTAGCGCACCACTTGTGCACGAGAGAACAGCTAGTTTCGTGTTGTCAGCCACTGATATCTACTCCGTAACGCAATGTGCTTGGTGCGTGCGGTATGTTTGTTTACCAGCTGTCAGCAGATGGTGCGGGCGGCAGGGGCAAAGAAGCTATGCAGTGTCGAATGTGCGGGCGGTGGTACTTCACTTGCATAGATCTTACTGCTTGCCACACGCTTCCAAAACTAAATGATTTGATATCTCCCGCAGGCTGCGTCGCCTGTTGCCTGCCCGCAAAATGCTTCCACGCAGAACACACGCGTGAATTTTATTACATTGTCTTGTTTGCCCGCTTACCGCCCGCCCGCATGTAGTACACGGCCCTGAAGTGCCTCTATTGTGTGCAACTATACACGATTCCATGGCCTGCAGCGTAATGTTTCCTAAAAAGAAAGACTGTAGTGATCCTTCTAAACCGAAGAGAATATCGCAAAATTCTTATTTTGACTAACAAAATGAAAAAGCTACATTTAATCAAAGACATATCTCTTGCAATTGGCTGCAGGTACAGGGAAAAAACGAGTGTGCCATTCATATGTCTTGAAATAAAGCACGACAAATAGGATGAAGTGTTAGTACTGCACCAAAAACTGCAAAAGAAAAATCGAGCTAAGTTAATTTAATTGCAATCAGTGGCGCTGTATTAAAAAGGAAACCGCTAAAACTTTGTCCTTATCCATGTTAACCAGTGGAGTTAAATTTTTCAGCGACATGTGGGAAAGAAACTGTCCCAAGTCTACTTTAGTATAATCAGTGATGCCGTATTAAAAACGAAACTGCTAACATTGTTAACTATGGTCAAAACATTTTACGTTTATGATCCGATTCTTTTCTGTAATTGATATGCACGTCATACAAGCAAGAAATATTTAGAGACAAATGCAAAATATTCATGCCCATGTAGTCGTAATTGTGCTTGTTCTACTGTTGTTTTATGTAGTTGACAAAGATAAAGTACGCATTACACGCGAGAAATAGTGTTATTAGATGCCATTCTATCAACGCTTGTGGAGACATACTGTCTGCCCAGCGCACATCCTTGGCAGTTTAGGGTGGGTGTAGAGATAGCACTGCGGATCAGGCCCGTGCTGTGTTGTAACGTCAGCAGTAGCCTACTACCTGGCTCGCGCACGCTGTTGCCAAGTCACCGCAACCGCTCGTAGTGTGGCTGCCGTTGTATCTAACTTGCGCCGCAATGCACACGCTACGTGTAATTTTTACAATATTTAAAAGTTGTGGGACACTTTATGAACGTATTAAATATCTGCACCTCGCACAAATATAGCAGCATTTGAGATTAGTGGTTAAAAATTTTTCGTTATCCGCGGATTTCCTGGAACGAAATACCGCGGAAAAGGTGGGCCGACCTATAAAGGGTGAGCGTTTAACGTGCTACGGTGACAAATAAGAACATTGCGCCGCTAAATAACACTTCATTGAAAAATTATTTTTGTTCTTTCTGGTCTATCTCGGTACAGCGCGCGTAGGCTATAGCGCGGGTTAGATTTAAGTCTCCCGACATGAGTGCTTTATCGAGCTTCTACTGTATATTCAAGTTGCATGACTGTATTTTTAATTTTTAGAAATAAATTTGTTTGAATTGACTTACTAGATAACATATTTTATGGCAACTATCAAAAGGAAAGTATTAAAAGCAAAACACACTTTTTTTGTATGGTGATAAAACAAGACTGACACTATTTATTACTTTAAGTATGCCAAAAAAATTTTTATATAATTTTTCTGTACATATTTTAATACTATTATTATTATTATTTTTTTTTTTTTTTTTTTTTTCACAAAAGTGAAAAATGTCATTATAAAGCATTATTTTACTCTAGGCAATTACTGACATGTACATTTATAATTAAGTGCAATAAGTAGCTCAAGATGTTAATTAAAACTGTCATTTTCATCCCCGCTTTCATTGATTATGATGTGATGCAATACACATCCTTTGTAGTGGGCAATCTGAAAGTGTGTGTGAACATCTAATATCCTCACAAATGGCTCGTGAATGTAGTTGCATCTACCAATTTTGCTGTTATAAATAACCATAGTGGCCATTCTCAGGACACTATCTGTCGTTAAACTGTTAATTTTTCCCCCAAGCACCAATGCCCTTAGGGAGATGAAATACATTATAGTGCAATAATATGGCAAACTAACATCTCCTGTAGTCATTTATAAAAACATTTAAAGATTGCAAACTTACCCCAGCTATTGCTTCAGCTAGCAGTGTTTTGCCACATCCAGGTGGACCTGTCAGCAACAATCCACCAGGAGGTGAAATTCCTAGTGTTGTGTAAATTTTGGGCTGAGCAAGATGAAGAATCACTTTTGACAGCTCCTAAGCACCCAAAAGTTTATTCATCTAAAAATATCATGCTTAAAACACAATTGCCAAAACTAAATCCACAAGAATATTTTAATTCTAATGCTTGTGCAGCAATGTAAATTTATAGTTGAATTCCCTTACCTTTAAAACATCTTTATTGCCTGCAAAATCCCTGAAGGTAACTTTAGACCTGCATGCACCAAATTCACCTTTGTTGGTATCTAGTTTCATTTCATTTCCAAAGTGAGGAAATTTTTTTCGTTTGGTATTCTTATAAGTTGAATCAGGAACGTAATCAATGTTACTCTTTCTTTTTTTACAATATGTATCAGTTTCTTTCTTTTTTTGTATGCCACCAAATTTGGCTGAAGTAGGATTTTTCACTATCGATGACTTTGGAGCAGAATATCTTTGCTTTACATTTGTATTTGGGTTGGGTTTGTTTTTATAAGATGATTTTACCATCTGTAACATAAAAACAAAACAATCACACTACACCAAGATTGATGCTTATACTTAAATTTAAAATTAAAAAAAAAGTATTGCACCTAGCAAAACTGTGTAGCCTGTTTCTCACTACTAATATGAATTTCATTCCTGAAAGATATTTTTTTTTCCTTGCAAAAAATTTACCAGATTTTACTGCCTATATTTCTCTCTCCTAGGGCCGCGGTTGGCCCCGTGGCTAGAGCATCCCACCAAGGTGACGCGGGTTCGATTCCCGGTGAGGGTCAATCCCTGGAATTTCACAGGTAGGAATCATGCCAGACAATGTCGCTGGTCAACGGGTTTTCTCTAGAACCTCCCATTTCCCCGTCCATTTCGACACTGCACCATAATCATATCATGTCACCCCCTCACCAGTGGTAAAGACCTTGACATGAGGCGTTGAAAAAATCTCTTCAATCAATCTTCAATCTATCTCTCTCTCCTCTGTCTGTATGTGTCTGTGTGTGTGCATATGCATGTCATGTGTGTATAAGAATTTACTTGTTATAAGGCTGCCTTCGTATGGTCATCAAAACTATTTTATAACAGAATACTACCCTGATATAAGGTTTTCCTTTTTATAACATACAAATTTGTATGGTCTCTTTATACATATTATAACAAGGTTGTTACAAAAAAGTTTATGTGATATTGCACATACATTAATAGCCAGCATATCAATACATAAATATTTATTACAATAAAATGTAAAAACCTAGAAGTTTTTATTGTTTTCTCTGTTTTATGTAACTTTTGCTACATCTTGTATAATTATCCTCCACCACAGTTATTCAATTATTAAAACCTATGAAATTAAGAAAAAACAGCTAAGTTGCTAGTTGGTGTCCGTATGCAGTCACATACAGGTTAATCAGGTGGTAGGTAAATAGCCACTGTAGGTCATACCAACTTCAATACTTCAACCAATAGAAATGTCATTTTTTTAGGCTTTTTGCAAATATTACATTTCTAACATTACGAACAACTTAAGGTGCTATTCCTTTGAAGCGTCAGACGCTTGCGGCTGACGCAGTGCGGCTGAAGTACAGCGTCTGACGCATTGAGGTAGGATTCCTCTGATGCATCAGCCGTGAGCGTCAGTCGCGTGCATCTAGCTTTAAGTGAGCGCACATGAGTGGGCGCGAATTATTGTTGTGTTTATTTTTAGAAGAAAATGAGGAGGAAGAAATGATACTACAACAATTAAGTAATGAGGGAAATGCTAAAATACACCCTTTATATCAAACAAGACTTCAGGAAGGTTGTTACACAACACTAATTAACCGACATTTGCTGCAGGACGACAAGAAATTCCGCGAATTTTTCAGACTGAACACTGCTTAGTTTAACTTTGTCCTCGACTTGATTAAGGATGATGTGAAGATGTTTCCACCAAACAAATACCCACATCCTATTACACCAGAGCAAAAATAGGCTGTAACAATGAGTTAAGTGGATTAAAATTAATATTATGTTCTAAGTGTTATAGCGTCCAAATGATGTGGGTGTTTCAAACTGAGTGGAATCATACGAGAAATGTTCGGTAGAGTGTTGCACACTTGATGGTGATGGTGATAGGACACAAGTGCTGACGGATTTAGCTGGAAAAATTAATTGTTGTGTGTTTCGATGTTCCAGATCGAAAACCATCTGCAGTGATCTCATTCTTGCTTCCTTTATTAAATCACGTCTTAGTTTCTTGACAGACATAGCTATACTTCTAAAAAATAGATCAACCTCATCACTTGTTATTCACAATGAGTCTGTTGATGATGTCTTGTCGCTCAATTTTTCTCTTCCCCATCAAGTTGACAAGTTTGTCATTTTGTCGTTGACGTTAACTCGACAGGCAAACTGAACCTACCGAAGTGTCCACAAAGCATGTCGAAGAATAATTTGTGTCCGGGATATTCGATGGTTGATCAGCTTCCTCCATAGTAGAGGATTCGTCCCTAGGATCTTGTTGGCTGCTGGTATCATCACAATGAATGTTCGAAATGCTTATGTGAAATAAATTATGGTTATATAGAAGTATACTGTAGTACGTATGGCCATGAATTTTTATTTCTACAGTTTTTTTAAGGAAAATAATTTTTTTATTATGTCAGTAGTCGAAGTAGAAAAATATTTTTCGCTACATGGTTACGCATATAGTTTTTACTATGTAGTCCATTTGCATTAAAATCACAATTAAATTGAATTGTAAGCATTGTTTAAAATATGTTATACAGTAAGTCCTCGATTAACGGGCAGGTTACGTTCTTGGAAAATGTCCGTTATACAAAACATCCGTTAATTAAATCAGATTTATTTTTCACAGGCAACAACATTTTTAACAAATGTAGGTTCTATAACATTGCAAAAATGCACGCATTTTGTGTAATATCTCAAAAACGGTGCACAGCAAGAAAAAATTTTACGGGACAAAAGTTGTTCGCAACAAAATAATGAACAAAAATCGTCTCTACAAATTTTCCCGTATCTCTTACCGTTTCGGAGATGCCTTTACTTTATTCTCAATGTGTAGTAGTCCTTCAGTACTAGTACTACATATATTAACATAAATTTAAAAACATTTTCGGCTACAACCTATGTTTATTTTTACGTTTCATTGTGTTTGTAGACGGAAAACACGAAAGGATTTAAAAACATTTAAAACCATTTTTATCAGCAATTAGTCACGCCGCACCCGACTATTACTGTAAGACACATGGCGTGATCGTTTCACTTTTTAAAGTTACGTTCGGCAAATTTATTTAGAAAAAAATAGAAGCCTTTTACAAAAACATATTTTTGCTCTAGCCTACAAAACAACATGCAACATTTACGAACTTGACAATTTAAATCTCAACTATACCTTTTTATTTTGTTGCAAACATGCGTGATTCGGGCCGTGTATGCGAGGTTGCCAGTTCAATTCAATATGATCTTATCGGGAATGTTTTCTTCCATAAGGATAACACAAACAATTATGAATGATGATGCAAACTATTCCGTCACAATAGTACCGCACACTCATAAATTGGCAAATATGCTGAAGCACTGGAGTTTTAAATCTTAAGAAATGCATTTATGCAAAAAAAATTAAAACTGCTACGATAAAATAGTAATAAAATTCAAGTTTCTGCCGTAAAAGGTAAATTAATGACTGTCATCTTCACTGCCAGACACGTGCTCCTTGTCAGCTGAAACAAACTATATTACACAACTATGAACTTTAAAACTCCCGTCTGGAACTGTGTACGTATGTAAAGAGTCACGACTAAGGGGAAACTATTCAGCCACAAAGCCGCTTGGAGTTATTGTTTCCTTCTCAAGAAAAAAAAAGATTCTCGGTTTTCAGTAGCACCACACGTGTTGACAACTGATACCCGCGCGCCCAACCCCATGTTACATCCCTCAGGCCACCTGCTCGGAATGGTATGTAGGTCTTGAGGAAGAGAAAGGGGCAAGCACTGTTGCCAGATGTACGGAAGAATGTAGCGCGTCGTGTGTCTTTACACATCGCAGCCTGTACTACAGGCTGTTCGGAAATATAGTTCCTGCCTCCTAAAAAATTAGCAACTCGGAAATGTCCGTTAAAGCAAGTTTTGTGTCCGTTGTTCGAATTAAAGGAAACAAAATGAAATGTCCGTTATTACAAATGTCCGTTAAACGAATGTCCGTTAATCGAGGACTTACTGTATTACAAACTTATGTACAGACAATGCATTGCCTAGTCTTAAGAAGAATAGTACTAGTAAATTGTAATTTGGTCGCTATTTATGTCTATAAAATAACACATCAGTGTAATATTAACGTACTGTATGTGTATAAGCGGTCTATACATTTCAAGACAACAATACGAAAACAATACTTTCATAGCCTAGTTACGAAAATAAATCCTAGTTATAGAACAGCGGGAAACATATTTTAGGTATAACAAACTGTTCACCCTACGCCACATTTCACAATGTAAATAAATGAAACATATACTTGATAGCGTATTAATTACATATAATATAATTACATGTTCTTTCCACGAATTCCGCTACTTCTTTCCAAGCATTCTAATTTACGAGTTGATCTTTGTACACAGTGATAGCTATGACATGTATGCAAGGAAATTTAGACACACTTTCCACCAGTTTTTCGTCTTCTACAACCGAAAATAAAACTTTAGCTTCGCCCATGATGGCAACAATACACTTCGATACTCGCACCACACAATGTTCACATCTGCGGCTGCGTCTGTACTACTCGTGAAGGGGTACTGCTACACGGCCGCAGCGGCCGAACGGTCGCCGCGAGCGGCTGACGCACTATGGGAAATGGTTCCGATTGATTACATTGTTGCAGTCACAAGGTGAACCCACAATTTACCCAATTATCCACGCTCCCAACTTCATATAAGCCTTTATCTTTTCCTTAACACATATGTGGATGGGGCAAGACTCGTAGAAAACACATATCAACTAATCTGCGCTTATAGCTATTAGCGATACTGGTTACCTTCATAACATTCTTGAGCAAAGAAAGGAAACATTTAATAACTTTAAGATTATTATATTCAATACTCAAACACAATTTACTGTCTCTTTACAATCACAGAAAATTACATGCCACAAGGCATTAAATTACGTCCAAATATTGACATTTAAAATCTCTCTCTCTCTCTCTAAACAATTTTATAACCCAAAGAACACAACCCGCACACTCTTTCTCACGTGCTCCATATGTCCAGGCAAACCAGTAAGCTTCACAACAAGATTACATTTTCCATACCCAATTTGATACTGAAAGCCTAATTCTTCTGCTACTTTTCATGTAAAGCTTTCTTCCTTTTCCTAAAAGGAACAAGGCTAGAAACCTTAAAGGCACTGCCCTTCTCAAATCCTTGAGTCAAAATGAGGAATACAGCGAGCTTCGTACTCGCAGCAACACACTTTCAAACGACGCCATCAATCGATGAAATTAAAATCGGACTCACCAAATCCAAATACTGCCACTCCCGCGATAACCACATATTCACAATGTAGTTTCGCGCACTTGGTGATTAAGGAACATTGTCAATTATCTTCACTTAACAGAAAAAATCCTCATTAACACAAGCCACCGGCCTACTAGTAACGTTAAACTGACGTCCGCACCCAACAGTGGTGTTGACCCTTTCAAGCCCGATCCAAGAGTGAGCACCTGACTCCCAGTGCCCCTACAGTATCGAATCGCCGACCAGCGTGCCCCTACCGCCGGTCGCCGGAACTAGACATGCCCTTCCTCCACCAGGCCTACCTCTCCATGGCCAGTGGAGTGACAGGTCTGAAGTTGAATGGAAGAGCCCCAGCATCGGCAACTGGGGCTTTAACTAACACTCCAAGGAAACACTCAAAGGAAAACTAACTCTTAGTTCCAGAAATCCTATCACCATTTCTATTTCCAGGGAAACTCAAGGAGCACCGCTCAAAGGAATCACTTTCACAGTCAGTATATTGCATACAAATAAATTAAGTGCTAACCGAATACTCTAAACACTATATTGATTAATGTATTAATAAGTAAATAATGATTAACCAAATCAAATACTTAAGAAATATCAAAATAAACATTTATTTGTCAGCAATGAGTAACACCTTTGTAAACTTAATCTAAAAAATAAAATACATTACCGTTTTACAAAGCCATGATGTTTATAGAAAAGTTTGTTTCTTATATTAAAATATGAGTGTGTGTACTTTCATTGTTTAACATAGGCCGAGAAAAAGAAGTTATATTGTAGCATTGCAGGACAAGGGTTTTTATATGGTGAATTAATATCTTATGTGATCGTAATTTTCTAATATTATGTTTAAAATTGTAATTTTATTTCAGTGGTCTCGGTTCCAGAAAGGGAGAGTAAAGACGCAGTTATTTATTCCTGTATGTTCTAGATAGGGTGTAATGTTTGTCGTTATGGCCAGGTGGCCTTGGTAAGAGGCAGTAGCTTTGTTTTCTTTTTGTATTATGGTTTTTTCCGCGGGAGTTTTGGCGCTGTTTGTTGTTTCAATGCGTAGTTTCTGATTGTGCCCTAGAGGGTTCAAGATAATGGAACGAATAACGAGGGTCACGCCACCGAGAACCAGCCAATGAGAGCACGGCGTGTGGCGTCCCTTCGCCCTTCGTTCTGGAATGTTTGCCTCCGCCATGTTTAGTCAAAGTCGTGACATGATCCAGACAGGACGTGCGCGGGGCTGCGGCCCAAACATTTTCATGAACTGAAGTTCGGGAGTGGATAAATTTAACATGCACGAGTAGCACCACAGTCTCTACTCTTCAACCTTTCTTTTGGACATTTTGAACTCTACAAAAATTGTTTCTGCCCGTGCATGTAGGCCGCTAGGTGCAGAGAGCCAGGATGGCTACTTGTTCTTCTTCGCCACGTGTGTATTCACAGTGTGCCAATTGTCTTACAAAATTTAAACGCCTGATAATAAGATGCTGTGTTTCTGCTTGTAACTTTCTGTGAATCGGATCCACCGTGCTAAGACTGGAATAATGTATTTTGTGCTGATGTAAACCGTAATCTAATAAACCAGAAATGGTGGAATATAGTTAAGTATATTATCTCGGGACGATCCTTTTCTTTTAAAATTCCGATGGTGTCTGTGGAAATTCTAAATTTGGTCTACAATATAACGTAACCTACAAAATTATTACCAGTTAATTCCGGAGTATATGACTGCAGATCAAGAGATATGTTCCAGCTTGTAACCTTGCCTTTGGGGTTGGGTTAGCATAGAGTTAGTTCACTGGTCTAGGAGGACTGGTGTGCTACATTTGTTTGTACCGAATGGGACACAGGGGCAATGTGGTGACGAGGCGCCACATTTGTTCACCCATCGTGGGCCTGTGGATCAAACGCTACATAATTAAATAATAATTTTTATTAAGCAACAGGTTGTGCATGTTCACTTATCACAGTTAATTATACTGAACAGTGGTTCAGTTTAGTTCATGTAAGATGAACAGGGTAGCTTGAGTTTGGGCCCCCTTTCTGGGGAGGGGAGGGAGTTAGATCTTATAAGAGTCTAGAAGTGGTTTGCCCCATTGACTTCTCTGTGGCTCATATTTTAGGGGGAGGGGGTTACCCCAGTCGTCTGAGCTTAGCCTTCCCATTTAACTCCGGACCTGGTCCTCCACTGGCCATGGAGAAGTAGGCCTGGAGGGGGAGAGGGTGTAGGCTCCGGTGGAGTGGGGAAGGGGAAATGTTTCCTGGTGCTGGCTAGGCTAGAGAGGCTCACTTAAGTGTTGGAAATGGCAGGGTGAAGAGGTAGCTGGAGTCTTTGCTACTAGAGCCTGGTGGCCCGACGATGTTGGAGGAGGTGTTGGAGTTGGAGAGTCTTGCCTTTCTATGCATGAGCAAAAGGGTAGCGGCCCATTTGAGCTGAATGGTGCTGCTAGAGTTTGGAGAAATTGCAAACAAGCAGGAGTGCCAGCTTCTAGGACTTGGAAGCGGTGAGTGTGCGGCATTTGTGTCACTCAGTTATTTTGCTGGGACATTTTTCCCATCGCTTGGGAAGGATTGCTATCCGCCTGTCCGCCAAGACGCCTTGTGAAGCCTGGAAATATGGGCCTTATAATAGCTGCCCAATTAGACTTGGAGTGGATTAACCTCGATTGCCATTCTCCAAGTACTACTGGATTTGTGGGTTGTATTGATTACTGAACTGAACGGAAATTAGATGAAAGCTGTTGCTAGAGGTATCTGGAGTCACGCACTTTTAAAAGCCGTCCAGTTTAAAAAAGAAGGTTGCAAATGGAAAGTGTGTGTCGTAAATGCACAGTTGTGTGTGTAAATTCTTGATGTTGCCATGTTGTAAAATTCTCATAAGTAAGAAAACATAGTTGTGTGCACTTGATCAAGTGGCAAAGTATGGAGTTCGCATAAGACATTGAAGACTAACTGAGATATAAAATGGTTATTGTAACCATCATTTTAATTGAGTTATTATGTGAAAATGCAATTCATGTAATGTAAATGACCGGAAATACAAACCTAAGAAGCCAGCCCAGTAAACTTATAAAACAATATTAAAAATAATTTTTTTTCTTGGAATCCTAGAGAAACAAAAATCCTGTTTCGTCTGTGCCAATATTGGTAGTGTGTAGTCTTCATCTCAGGATGACAGCATTTACTCTTAATCTGTATGTCAATTCCACAAAAATGTAGAAAGCATAAAATAATTTAAAACTGTTTGGTCTGTATAGCTTTTGACATCTGACAAAAAATATTGATGCATTGTTTCTAAAATACAGATAAACCAAAGGCATTTACAAAAGATTAGCAAAGATAACTGAACTGATCTTACGAGAGGGTGAAAATGTCACTGAATTTCACATTTTCTAAACTCTTCTTTCAATTACACCCACAAATGGTATTGCCATACACAGCTTTCAATCTCCAAGACCAGATCAGAAAACATAATTTCAGTCATTATTCAAACTTTTGTTTTGTTGCTTTTGAACTTCCAGTATTTCAATTTTACCAACTTAAAAATAGTTTTTTCCCTCAAATACACATAGAACTTTAACTTATAAATTTAAAAATTTACTATTAACTTGAGACGAGATACACAAATAGTTTCCTCTTTTGTTCTTTACTAGAAAATATTACTCTCTTACAGTGTCTGGTTAAACTTATATTACGAACAGCAAACAACTGTAATCAACACAAAACAATATAGGCTAAGCATTTCACAAAGATTTTGATTCATTATTACAGGTACGGTCTTAGAATTATAAGTCTAGACACTAACCTATCTACCGATGCTACTGAGTTGACCCCTTTATGACTGAAAGTGCCACTAGTAATGAAGTGTTGTTTTAAGGGGGGGGGGGGATGGCATATTTGAAATATTTAAACTGTTTTAATAATTTTTATATTCGTATAAGACTTTGTTTTATAGGCGTACATTGTGACTAATTTTTACAGAAATGAAAACTTTCTAGCTTTCACAGTTCTTGTACAATGGCATGTCAATCCCAAAATTTTGCACAAAACTGCTTTATATAAAAACTATAAACCAACTGGCACAGATAAATTTAAAAATTCACACTGAAGAACACTGTAGCGAGCTACGTCTAGACATAAATAAAAAACTAGATTGAATATTTATTGTATTTTTAAAAAACTGACGAATTTGAAATAAAATAAATGTCAACATTGTGTTCAATGCAATGTTTTTATAGATATCCAGTTGTAGCCTGCGACACTGTTATTCAATGGGAATTATTTTGTTTCTGTTAGTCAATTTGTTTTTGTTTCTTGTCTAAAACCATTTTATGCAAATTTTGGCTTTTACATGCCATTATACAAAAACTATGAAAGCTATGAAATTTTCATTACTGTGAAAAATAGTCACAGTTTATGCCTACAAAACAAACAACATCTCTTACAAATGGAAAAATTATTAAAATGGTAACAATTTGGCATGTACTCTCCCCTTAACAATGCAATATAGGGTACTACTACCAGAGCCCCAAAAGGCTTCGACACAAACTTGCTATAGGCTGTTTGGGATAAATTGCGCACTCAAAAAAACCCTGCTAATTTTCTATTTTCAGCCATTTCGTATCTTTCTGCAGGTAACTGCTAACAATGGGAAATATCTGACCTCTCTGGACACGTGACTTGATGTTTGCACGTGTAAGATAATTTGTGCAGTCGTTAGGGATCTATATAGATTGATTATAAAAGTTTATTAATTAAATTAAATACAAATATGTTTATTTCAGATGATTTTATTTCTGTATTGTTGTATTTAAATAAGAAAATATACAGAACTACATCCAGCAAATCGCTGCCAACCATACAAGTTGTAAAGTAACTATTGTTAATGTTGAATTATATGAAGTAATGGCTGGTAATTTTATTCAAAGGTTAAATCTTTAGTGCTCACTTTATTCCAAACTACCTATACTCGTAGTTAACCATAACAACACTAGTTTACCAGTGGCTCCAGTCAGTCATACGAGAGTCAATTTTCACCTCAAGTGTCCAGACCGTGGCAACTGAGGAACAGGTCTGGACACTTGGAGATGAAAACTGACTCTCATATGACTAATTTGTGCTACTGGTAAACTGGTGTTATAATACTGCATAAATGGAACTACGAGCAGTACAGTAAACCCTCGTTTTACCGGACTATTTGGGGGGAGGTGTGGTCCAGTAAATCAGATGTCCAGTAAATCGCGAAGTACCAAAATCGGCACACAAAAATAGACAAGCAGATAGATTTATAGCAGTGTGATACGCGTAGTAACTCAACCTTTTTGTTGTGGTCAAATCGCTGGAAGTGGGTGAGGGGGAAGGTTTGTGCTGACTGGCAGGAGTAGAAAGATAAGCACGTGCCTTTGTCTGCTCATTGAGATAACCAAGGGCGGTGGGCAGGAGAAGAGTAGAAGAGAAGGGATAGGAGGCGGCTTGATATCAGCTTGGTTTCACGTTACTTTGCGTGGTAACATGTGACACGTGAACTTGAGCTACAGCTTTGTATTTCATAGTAAAGTGCTCATTTACGAAATATATAACAAATAAAAAATGTCCATCTAAACTACCACTGTTTGCATCGTGACGCAGTATCGTATACCGTGTCAGTGAGATAATAATCTAGCCGCCGTCCTTGAGAATTTCTGAAGGGCAAGGGACGGAAATGCTGAGCGTGAGAAAGGCATGTGTTGCGCTAGTTTGTCCGCAACAGATTTTATCTCTCTACACTTCCCATTATTTACACTGCAGAGCGTTGTTGAACATAACATTGCCTCGTCGTGTGAAGATGCGTTAGCAAGTTTCACATGTTTCCTGGGTCCAACAGTGCCATTTTTTTTGTTCATCATATTTCAACACATAACTATTTAACTAGTTTTTTGCTTTACCAATGTCCGACTCAGTTTGTTTCTTGACACCATAATCATCACACAACTTTGCTACCGAAACACCGGCCTTCTATCTTTTATATTAGATCAAATTTTTTGCTTGACTTCAAAGTTACTCTAGGGTGTATTTCTTTTCTGTCCTGTTGCAGACACTTTTTCATTTTGAAAAACGCATAATCTTTATCGCGTACATCAACTGCGTTAAAAACTCACGTAGACACAACAGTCGTTCTTGTCCGGACATGTCAAAACACTGATGAGGGATAGATTAGCTCTTTACGCGGCTATCTGTGCGCGCGCCTGATGTCGCTCACCAAAGCACAATAACCAGGTAGGTCTTGCCCTGTTGATCTTACAGTTCAGTAAAAAAAAATTCAGGTAGACAATCATTCTTGACCGGACACGGCACTTACCCTTGTGCGATTAAAAATAGCTGTCTACCGTCTTACGCGGCTATCTGTGCGCGTGCCTGATGTCACTTACCAAAGCACAATAACCAGGTAGGTCTTGTGCTGAATGTGACAAGTAGACCCGATGGTGGAATAATTTTGTATCGCCAGATTTTGTCCGTTAAATCCGAAGTCCGCTGAATGGAGGTCCGATAAAACGAGGGTTTACTGTACGTTCATGTCTCAGCCGCTAGTAGCACTAGTAGTATGACATTATATTGGATTGTTAAACAACACTTCACTGCCTATGTAATAAAAAATGTTGAAGGCACTTCAACCGTAAAGGATGAAGTGTTTACTGCCAGCCGTGGATGGTTTCAGCAATTTAAGACTAGATATGGTTTCCACAACATAAAAATGACAGGCGAGGCAGCAAGTTCTGACACCAGTGCAGCAAAGGAATTTATTCAGAAACTTGAGAAGATTATTGAAGAAGGTGGCTACACGTCCAATCAAGTTTTCAATGTAGATGAAATTGGACTTTAATGCAGGCGAAAAACTATATCGCCAAAGAAGAAGAAACCGCACCTGGTTTCAAAGCTGCAAAGGATCGTGTGATGGTCTTACTGGTGGCACACGCAGCTGGCGATAGCAACGGAAAATAAAAGTGATAATATTGCACGCCAGCACATCTGTATGTGCACGCAGTGGGCGGCAGACTTGACTCATTTCGTGTCTATTCTATTTACGTCATAGTTTTCAGAAATGAAACCCCGATGTAAACTGAGTTGTATAGTACAGTTTATGGAAATGCAATTTTTTTGGTAATAATTAAATTAACTCTGAGGAAAACTAGGATGAATATTTACAGTAGAGGTATTCATTTGGGTACTGTTATTGCCATTAACTTAAAAATGTTTCTCAGGTAGTTAAATGTTTCATGGCCATCATTGATTTCATAAAAAGATGTCGGTACATCAATGTTAGTGTAAAAAAGGGGACAGTAGATTGACTTGGCATGGGCACTAGGCAGTGTGCTCACATCAAACAACCACTGCAACATTATTAATGTTATTTTGCCTTTTAATATTTTATACCCTAACTTGCCAATTAATAACTGCAACACTACATCTATTATTTCTACTACCGTGAATTAGATGCTAAATTTTTTAACCACTAAATGTAACTCCTTACAAGCTTCCAAAAATCTGTCAATTATTTCATAAATGATTGTGATTTTTCGATAGATCTTGAGACCTAGTTCACAAAATCGATGCTCTAGTAAAATCCAGTATGCATACAATCAGGATCCAACTGTAATTATTATTCACACATTTAGGCCTCTAAGGTAATGTTGGATTATTAATAAATATATGTTCAAAACCAGGACCCTTCTTAGATATAAGTAATTAATTATCTAAACTTACCTGAGACTTTATAGGAACAATGGTAATGTTTGGCATAGTGTTCTTGAGTATACTCTGTCGAATATCTTTGGTTACAGACTCGCTACCAGGTTCGTCGTCACCACTACTGATATTAATCAATTCTTTTTCACCTCCAGTCTCTCTAAAACATACACATTCAACAAATAGGCTTAAGATCTAACATTCATCTGCCATTTAATACAAAGCATTGATGTTTTATGGCTTTCTCTACCAGAATACATTGCATTAAGTGAAACGGGAGGTAAATCAATGATTTAACTAATCTCAATTATGAATAAAAAATAGCATTTAATATTCTGAAAACACATTTGCCACTTAACAGTTCATATATTACTAGCCTCTTACAGCAAAATAACAATATAAATGCAAACAAAAATTAATTTATAATTCAAACAAAGTTACAGTTAATCATACAGAAAAAAAAACATTATTCTTAACTTGTTATTTTTACTTGATCAAAATATAGTTTTGTAACTTTTACATAATTTTACTAGACTTGTTCATCAAAAAATAACAAAGTTAAATTCATCTTTTCACACCTTCATTACTAAACCCTTACAAAAGCTAACCGTGTTAGGTTTCCTGAAATCTCTAGGACAATAAGAAACCTTATTTTTTTGTGCGTAACTATTTATTTCTCTGAAACTAAGGTAGAAGAACACCGGCCAGTTTAAAATTTGAACACACTACACCAAACACACTCCAAAACAAGCAGGAAGCAACAAAAATAACTTGCACAACATGTTAAAAGAAACTACACTAGGCCAGTTTGAGAGCCGTTAGGCAGGGCTGATTAAGAGAACAGCCTACGTACATGACAGCAAGGGACACTGCAAAAAAGAACACTATAAACAAAGTAATTTCTAAACGGAAAATAAAGAAAAATTTGCTGCAAACATCTTTATCAGCAATAAAACTTAGTAGACAGTTACAAAGAAGTATCCTTAATTTAGATTAATTTGCAGCATTCAACAGCTACCAGTAACCACGAATGATGTACGTGGAGAATAGATATTTTGGTCAGCACTTATCAGGAAGGTCTCAAGTGCTGGTGATTATGAAATGAAGCGGGACTGACGCAGCAGTGCTATGTTTCTAACGTGTGAAAATTGTGAGTGAACCCACTGGGAATCAAATCCAGATTGCTACACTCAGAAAAGAGCAGCCAGGCAACTATATACCCATGAATCCTTTAGATACATGCAACTCACTGTAAAGGTATAACAAGACACACAATAATGTGATCCCAACTGCTATGTAATTACAGAGAAATAAAAATTATAAATGTTACATAATATTGGATTAAAAATGCAGGTGCAGATCTAGAAGGCACCACACACGAAGTAGAGACGATTCAACTCGGTCATGTAGATAGAGCCACAAGAGTCTGCAGCCAGCAGGACAAGGACTACAACATAGACATTATTTTAGATGTTATCTGAAAGGCAGCTGTGACGACACAAGATACGAGGGTCAGTGGCCTGTACCCATCATTGTGATGAGGACATATATATGGGGGTCATGTCCCATGTACTCCAACCAGAGTAATACAAGGTAGTAGACTTTCTATAGGCTGTTCAGGATAAAATGAGCCCTGCTTACAATATTCTATGAGCCATTATGCCTCCACATTTGTTTTTTAAACACAAAAACTTCCATGTAACTAAAAACTAGTATAAAAATTTCACAACTCTCAAATTACCTATAGCAAACTAAGATAATTAAAAATTGTAATTTAGAGTCAGCAATACATAATTAATTATAAGACCATTAATGTCTAACTGCATTGGTGATATTATAACAAATCACCTTGCTGGTCACAAAATGAGACTGTTATATCAAGATAGGACTTAAATGTTATAGGAGCAACTTAAATGACAGTAATTGCAGGGAAGGAACTCTTAACCAATTTAATGTTAGCATGAAGTTTGGAATAAATCAAATAATAGTGGAGGACCTGTAGCATGACATGTTTCTTACCAATAGTAGGCAAAGTTAAATTATAAACTGGCTGAAATTCAAAGAACCCAGAGTCAAGACACCAAATTTTGCAGCTCATTGACAGATTTGAAGAACTGGCAGTTAGGGAGTTCTCTCAGAGGACTCAAGGACATATTCTTGAAAATCAAAATAACTATTAATTCTCTATCTCATACATGCAATAAGCACATTATACGAAACTCAATTCTCATTCTTGGTCAAAAAAATTTTTAATTAAGGCTTGGTTTCAGTCGCAATATCGTAATATTTTATTTTTCACTTTTATGAAATCCTGAGAAGAAAACTGTGAAATTTGCAATTATAGTGCAAAGTCTATGTATGTACCTTGTGCTACAGAACAAACATGCCCGTAACTTTTAATGCATATTTAGCCTGCAAACACTCAAACAAATTAAGAATATAAAACAACTTACTGCTCGTGGTCTAAATCCATGATGAAAAAATTCACCTGCCTTGTTTGTGTTGTTGCGCAACGTAAATTGAATTTGTGCAGTATTGTAATCGCAAATTCTACAATTTCTTCTCATAATTTCTTAAAATCAAAAAATAAAATAATGAATTATGGAAACTGAACTGAGCTTTAAGAGAAGGGGGTGTAATTTATTTCTTACACAACAAATAAAAGTAGGGAAAAACTCATACAGTACAGTTTTGTTAATCTAATTATACAGATAATCTGAACTAACTTTTGAAGAAAAATAAGTCATATGACAAAACCCAGTTTTAACTAATTTCCTCATTTTAATAATGCAGTCGTTAAATGCTGTAAAGTATAAAAAAAAATTACGCATATTATTTGTCGTATAGCACTGCATACATAGTTAAAAACTTAGTTTGTCAGGATTTCTCATAAAACCATGTTGCTGCTCATTACAGAATGACAATGGAATATTTAAGTGCAATCAATGGCTCCCAGCTTGTATTGTTTACATTTAACACACCGGCACAGACATTGCTTAAGACTCGTGAGCTGCATGTGTAGAACCCTGGGCAGGCAACAAAACAGACCAAGCACTACCTACCACATCACAGATGTCACATGTAATAACTGTAAGTATTTCAAGGTGTTAAACTGTAGCAAGCCAAAAGTTATTTGCAATGATTATAAAACTGCTGGTGTGGCAAACTGCATTTGCAACAATAATATTTATATGAAGTTTATCACATTTACATTAAAAACATGCAAGTACAATAACTGTGTTTATTTTTGTTAGTTTCAAAAGTCAAGATATTTCATTGTAAAATAATAGGATCAATAAATAAACTGGAATGTTTCTTATTCGTAATCACAATTCATTCATATTTACATGCAGTTCAAGCACGAGCATTACATGAAAATTAATAGCATTCAATCTACTTGTTATTTCATGCTAAATAATTTATTACCAACTACCATAAAAATTACATCCACTTACACAGGAACAAGCTTTTATCTTAAACAATTAGGATAGGTAGATATTGTAAAAGCAAGGGGGCTAAAATACATAAGTGGAGTTAGTTACCGTGTATTCTGAAAGTAGAATGATGTTTGCTGTTCACCGGCTCTGTTGCGTGCATGTTCCTAAATACACCAAAAACAATACTGTAATGAAAAATTGTAAGACTATTAAGTGCAAAAAATACAATTGCTAACTGAATAAATTCATACAAGACCAAATATATTTGGATAACTACCGCTAAGCAAACAGAAACCTAAAATAGAACCCTGCAGAAAACTTTAAAATAAATGACATTGCCTTTATAATAGTGTTCTACCAGCTTAGTTGGCAGATGGCAAGTGGAGAATGACCAAGATAACTAACCCTTCTTCATCTTGCAACAATACGACTAGCAATGCTTCAAACGAATGCAACAGTTACGAGAAGCCCTAGCATTATGCTTTATTACTCGCTGAAGACTACCAAAAAGGAAAGTAATATATAGGTGATAGCCAACATTGTACAGACATAAAAATACCACAACCATTATGTGCAGTGAACTAATCTGGGATACAGTGTTATCGAGCTATCCTTTTTCCTATGTGATTTCAAGCAGTAGTGACCCAACAATTTTATTTTTCGAAAGTATGTCAAAGTCACAAAAAAGTTTCTGTATTTCTGTTTTACAAAACAGGCTAGGCTGGTACTTTCTAAGATTTAGAGCAATCTAAAAAAAATTGGTTTCTAGACATTCTGAGGAACCCCAAAAACATGTTTTTAATGCATGCTGACACCAACCAATGGCAGCCCTTGACGACCCGAACTGACATCCATAAAACTTGTTAGCACTTCGAAACTAACATCCCGCACAAGGGTTTATCCAGGATACTTCAGACTCCAGAAAATTCGGAGCAACGAGGGGCAAGGGTTTTCAGAAATACCTATCACATCTAGCCCCCGTACGTCTACTGTACCAAAATGCAGCAGGGAGAACCATAGAGGAACATGAACAGAGAGTGGAAGCAGTACTTAAAAAATTGCAGAAGTATGGAGTCACACTCACCAAAAATAAGTGCCAGTTCCAGAAAACAGAAATGAAGTTCCTGAGCCACATAGCATCTCAAGGTACTTTGAAACCAGATCCTGACAAGACTAAGGTTGTGACTAACACACGAGACCCCATGGGCACGACGCATCGATTTGTGGGCTAGTGAATTATCTGATGAAATTAATCTCACACCTAGCTGAGAAGACACACCCTTTGAGGGCTCTTTTGCATCAGAATACTGAGTGAGTCTGGGGGAACCACAGCAAAAGGCAATGAAACAGCTAAAAGAAAGATTTGTACAGCAGCACACATTAGCATTATACTCACAAATGGCAGAGACACAGATAGCTGCAGATGCCCAAGAGCTGCTCGGGCAATGCCATGATAACATCTGGAATCCAGTGGCAAATGGAACGAGAAGTCTAATCAATGAGAGACATGCTATGCTCAAAATCAAATAAAATCACGGGTGCACAAATAATTTAAAGAACATATATTATATGCAAGAATCACGCTAGTGATGGATCATAAGCCATTGGTTATGCTTTGGTCTACAAAACCATTTTCAAAACTCACCGCGTGGTTACAACTACGACAGGAGTGTCTCATGTGCTTTGACTACTACATTTCGCATGTCGTAAGGAAAATGCCTTGTGTACCGAACACACTGTCCTGAGGACCAGTAGAAATCCCTTTATAAAATACCCAAGAGAGCCTCTAAGATCAATTGTTTGTGGAAACAGTGTAGAAAGAAACTCCACTTTCCAATGTATGTTTACAGAAGATAAAGGCGGTGCAAGAAACAATGAACAGTGTAGCAGCTTGAAGATAGACGTCCTAGGGAGATTTCAGGACAGAAAATCTCTATTCATTTCCTACACAGGCCAACTGGCCTAATAAAATCGTTATCTTACCTCAAAGCACAGATTTTCATACCTAAAGGCAAGGATAGAAACGCTGGGGAACATCCATGATGGATACATGGGCATTGTGAAATGTTGGCACCAGGACATATCTCAGGAGACATTAAGAGTTAGTCGATTGTCCTACACAATGCCTGCACCAGCAACAGCAGCAAGCAGAGCCTTTGATCCTCACACCGATGTCAGGTTGACCGTGACTCATGGTGGGCACAAACATAATCAGGTGTTGACTAATACCAAGTATTTAGTAATGTAGGATAATTATTTGCGATACATTGAAATAGTATGCTTACATAGCCTGACTGCAGAAGCAGTTATTGCACAGGTACAGAACATATTCGCAAGACATGGAATCCTAGAAACAGTGTGCAGTTATGAAGGCACACGCTTCACAGCTGCAGAGTTTAACCATTTTGCTAAATAATATGGCTTCTCACGTCACATCCAGCCCTAAGTCCCGCAGGCAAATTGAAAGACAGAAAGTACGGAGGCGATAGCGAAAAAAATTATATTCAGGTCACTAGATACTAATCAAGGGTAGCTTGCATACCACTCTACCCCCTTGGGGTCTGGTTTCTCATTAGCAGAGTTGCTGTTCGGGCGGAAGTTAAGAATTACGCTGCCAGCAGCTGACGCTGCCCTGCAGCCAATGTGGAACCGCTCACTGACACAAAGTTTCCAAGAGCAGGATAACCTTCTCAAAATGAGATCAATGGCCAACTATGACAGGCGCCATGCAGCAAGATCGCTGTGACCTCTGGAGCCACAGAATGCAAGTTTAGATTCCAGATCTGAAATGATGCAACACTGTGCAACGGCCCTTGGAATGCCTTAGATTCTATTAGTTGTCAGCACAGAATTGCACCCTTCTGCAAAATAGGTCACAACTGATACCTATACCAGGATAAGGCAGAAGGCCATCGTTTGCATTACCATCACTGGCAGTGACACAACCCTAGGACCATCAGCAGGAGAACACACCAGTGTTCAAAAGGCATTCCCATAGGCAGGAAGTCGCCAAAGTGGCCTTTCCACGGTTCCATAATGGAGGAGCAAAACACAGGGACTGTCTAAGCAGGACACCATTCCCAGAGTTTCTATTCAGAGAAGCAGAACAAAGGGACTGCTGGAGCAAGTCACACGACAAGGAGTGGACGTACCCAGGAAATTTGCCCTATGAAATGAATGGATCAAAGTGTATTAACTAGTAATTAGTAATGTGTAGTATTTAGAATTCACGTGAAGAAGGACAGATGTAGTGTAGACTAAGTTGACAGATGTGAAGTAGGTTAGGTAGGGGGCAGTAATGGTAGGTAAGCCAAGATGGCCAAAGGTACCGAGTGTTAGTGCTGTATTTGTACTGTATTGAGTAATAAAGTAGAAAACACAACAATAAGCTTTAAGTTTTAATGTACACAAACTGTGCAAGATTCAGCAACTCCTGCTATTTTACACCAGTAAGGCTTCAATTTAATAAATTTGGATCCACCTATTTCATAACAAATTGGTGTTTAAATTCAAAACACGCTTGTTTAGATAAATCAGTGTTGAACACTTCTGCTTCTGGATTTTTGAACAACTGTACCTATTTTAAAAGATACACAATCTTTTATCCTGGATATATCCTACTGTACTAATCGTCTTCATAGATATCAATCCCAGTTTACCTAATCACCTCTGAAATTCCATAGCTTTTCCTTTTCTCTAACTCAGACAAAAATCCCTTGCCTTTTAACTAGCTGCGTGTTTAGTTTAACAGGGCCATCAGAAACATTGATTTCTTAGGTTATCTTCTTATGAGACCATGAGCTAGGAGGTATACTGAGAATTTTTACTTTGTCTTCTTTGAATGCTAGCGAATATGTGTATTTTCATTTGTCAATTAGTTTATTACACTCATTACACAATGTCAGATAACTTTCATCAACATCTTAGTCTATAACAAGTTTCTAATTTTTCTTTATGGTTTCACACACACTGTCAACTTGGCTTTTATAGAAACGTGGTCTTCTACCGTAACTAAGTTTCCTTATCTTGAAAGCAGGCGATAAATTTAACAAAATGCAAGCAGCATTAACATCACATACTTTCTCAGAAGCTGAGAGAAATGTTTCATCTTCAAAGTTTTCACTACCTCTACTTTCTAACAAAAATATTTTACAGCAACAATAAGGACACAAAGATTTACGGAGTGCAATGTTAACGTGTACGTTTTTTTTTTTTTTACAAAGGTGCTCCAGCTTAATTTCTCTCAGCCCTTTTGAAATGAGCTTGTGTCTTTCAAAAGGATCACAACATGATTGACCAAAAGGTTGATGATAATTATTCAAATGTTTCCTTTCATATTACTTTACATACAGTTGTAACTTCTGAACACACCCTAACGAAAACTGTGTTTGATCCTGTTTGGGTCAATCCATATGAAGTGGTCCAAAATAAAATTTATTGGTAGCTTCATAAATTAAAAAAAAAAAAAAATTGATATTTTGAGCCTTGTTAACATTATGTATCGACAGTTGAAAACTGGTACAATGAAATTTTTATCCTCACTAGTATGATTATGGCAGCCATTTTGTTGTCATGGGGCACGACAATTTTTACATTTACAAGGGTTCAGCTACATTGCTATATCTTAACTCTGGTAGGTCATATCATGATGAAACAAAAT
>PNEQ01088796.1:20791-36895 GCA_003012365.1 Medauroidea extradentata | reverse complement strand
GTCATATCGTCGTACCAGGTCTAAGCAGAACTGCACAAACGTGAAAGGTAAGTAATCATTTCATATAACAAGCCCTCCACATATCGCTGCTCAATAACAGACATTGCTATAATTTTGATGTAGAAATGAAACCAATATGCGTAAAAATAACAAACGTGACGGGAGACAAATGAGATGCAGGTCGACCATTGCGTCTCACTATTTAGACTTCTTTCAGGACATAATACTATATTTGTAAGCCTAGACGAGTAGTTTTATACTCACCTTCTTTTGCTCATAACAAAATATTATCCAGCCATATCAGCCTCTGATATAAATTATTAGTAGACCCTAGACTGATTAGCTTGCCATTTCAGTTACGTGTGTTTGTGGACTCGCGAGTTAATGCCTCTCACAAGCTCACGGCCAGTAGGCGTGCGACTTAATTCGATCTGTAGAGCCACCGATTTTTGGTGAAAAGAGTTTTTCACCAACTTGTGTCAACCAATGTCTTGCGTGGCAGCACTGCTTCATAGTCAGAGATTGGATGTTTCAACTTTCAGTAAGGTTAATTCTACTACAGGTTAGAAAGGAAATACGTTTTCTTATAGAAGAGCTTGGCACAGGGAAATTTCTGCCGCTAGCTTCGCTACAATCGCATGTGGACCAGAAAAATACGAAACTGTAGTAAAATTAAATTTTAATAAACTTGGACGTGATAGAAGTCATTTAATTTAATTTTAAAGTGAAAAGAAACCGATTTCGCGTTTTAAATTATCAGCTTAAAATCCAGGAATGCTCTGTGGTTGGTCAGTTTGGTGCACCACCGATACCAGCGCTCAAGCGGCAGGAAATTGACAAACTTATAACACTGATCTTTCTAACCTGTAGTAGAATTAACCTTACTCTCAGCGTCTTGAGGTTCTACCCTCAAATCACAGACGTGTGGTGTCGCAGGAACCTTGTTCTCATATGAGCGACGCCTTTTCACGAAGACATAGATGTGCATGTAAGACATAGAAACAAGTTGGCGCTTAACGCTTTTCTCCAAATATCACTGGCCCTACCGATTTCCTAGCCTAAGCAGATATCACTTAACGCAAGTTGATCAGCTTCCCGATAAAATGTTACCTGCCGATGTTCCGTAAACACGGTACATTTTTACCGACACTCGAAAGTGCAGTTTCGGAATCACCTATGCCGGAAAGTGATGCCTGAGTGCAGTGTAAACAGCGCGAAAGGCAGGTTTCTTTGCTGAGAGAAACCAGAGCTTGTGATTCAAGTTTCGTAACGAAAGTTTCGTGTGTGGTACAAACGACGAAACTAGGGTTTCACAAATAACTATGGCATGGAGAGTTAAGTAATACTGTTACTAATTGTAAAACGAGATTTAAAAAAAAAAAGACATACACGGGATATATATCAGTCTCATTAAATTAAAACGACACTTTTTTTTTAAAACTAAATTGAAGGGAAATACGACACTTACTTAAATTTAAATGAATGTCAGAAAACATTAAAAATATCGATTTGTCAGTTAACTGAGATCTTTAAACAACTAATTGATATAAATGTTTTACTGTTCTGTATTTTTTATTCTCTTTCATACACAGTGCAGAGGAAATATCAGATTCAAAGAAGACCTCCTCCTTAGGTTAAATTATTGTAAAAAAAAAAAAAAAAAACGTGCGCCGCATCTGTTGGAGATAAAATACTTCAATGCACCCCCTGCGCTTGGGCACCAATCTTACAATCTAGGAAGGTAAGATAAGTGGACTTTACGTCTCGTCGACAGCCAGGTCATTAGAGACGGCGACACAACTTGGTACAATGACAGGAGCTGGGAGAGTAGTCGGCCATGGCCTTTGTTAAGAAACCATCCTAGCATTTCCCTAGAGCGATATCTAGAAACCATGGAAAACCGAAATCAGTAAGGTCGGAGCCGCGGATCGAACGCGGGTCCTCCCGAATGCTAGTTCAACGTGTTACAGTTGCAACAGTCTCTGAAAACAGTTAATTAAATACACATAGTAGTAAAGACTAGTAGTATTTTGTAGTTGATTACACTCCTGCTGATCAAATATTTTACTGAAAGGAGATATTTTAGTATTGAAAGAATTGCATATCATAGCTTGTAATTTTTCTCACACTCGGCCATTTTCTTCCTCGTGGTATAAACTGTGGAAGCGCAAGGCAGTATATGTCGTTCGGGATAAAATGAGCACTAAAGATTCAACCTTCGAAAAATGTCACTAGCCGTTACTGCATATAATTTTATATTACTATCAGTTACCTTACTCCTTGTTTGGTTGGCAGCGATATTCCGAATGTAGTTCCGTGTGTTTTCCTATTTAAATACAATAATACTGAAATAAAATCAAGTGAAATTCGACGTAATTGTGTTTTATGTAAAGAATATTTTTTTTATCAGACTATAAAGGTTCCTACTGACAGCACAATTTATCTTACACGCGCAAACACAAAGTGATGTGTCCAGAGAGGTTAGACATTTCCCGTCGTTAGCCGTTACACGCGGAAAGATACGAATTGTCTGAAAATAGAAATTTAGCAGAGCTTTTTTCAGTGCTCATTTTATCACGAACCTTGTATAGATGAATTCGCCGCATGGAACGAACCGTCATGCTCAGTATCTGTGTTTACTCGTTCGCCGACGCAGTTAGGTCTTTTAGACCCCGAAGGTTGGCGTAGGTAACGAAAAGCACGAAGTTGGTACTCGTATCCGTTAGCATTAAGGCGGAAATTCTCAACTATCTTGGATTTATTCAACGTTTGTCTCAACGTATGTTTCACACTAATTTTTATATATTTGTCCAAGGTATGGCATAGGATATAACTTGACGGACAGTTACTGGAATCCTTGCATTACGGTGACCGCCTGGGTGATTGTATTTTGCGTGTTCGAGGGCAAGAGATGCGGAAGCAGTAAGGACGACACAACACGGGCATCACACCTCACCCTAGTCTCTAGGAGCAAGTCACCGAAGTGGCGTGTATTCTTCTTGCCAACAGCGCGCAAGAAGTAGGTACTACCTGGAGGGAGGTTACGAAGCTTGACCATCCGTGTTCATCCCGGTCAAGGAGCATATAAAGGACAGAATTGGCACTCCCAGGTTAAGCCTCACGTTTTCTTTTCTGGGCTGTTTTGGCCTCACTAATAATAAAATGTTGCCAACCACGCAGCTTGAAATCGTACAAAGAGTCACCTGCTTAATTGATTATTTACTTTTTCATGCGTTAGCATATAATGCCCAGAAAACACTATTTCATATTTGCGTATGCGTATATAATTACTTATTTACTTTATTTATGACGATTTTCATAAAATTGATTTTTCAAAAGAATTTGATTTTGTCCCTACAAATTACAATCGTTAACAGCAACATGTTGCTGTTTTAAAAATTTTATAATGCATGACTTGAACATTTCTTGAGATATGCTCGTGTATACAAAAGTATGTTTACGTAATGTATTTGTACGCATAAAAAGTGGCATGAGTTTGTAAAATAATTTTGTGGGAAATGTTCTGGTTAGAGTATTCGCAACAAGTCACTCAACTTTTTGTTATACACATTATTCGTAAAATAAATCCAATACTACACACATAAGATGCAATCAATTACACACTACTATATAAAACACTAAAATCTCGTCTTCAAATAACATGTTCTAAGGCAATTACTACCTACAAAAAACAGCGTTTCACACAACCGTCACGTGGTAACGGATAAATGTAATAGAATCGAAACGAACAGGCTCACAAACCCAAGGATCAAAATGTTTTATCGTGTTACATGTTTAAATGGAAACTGTTTGCTATCTTATAATCCTTATAATTTAGTCTTATATGTGTACAACTAACACAGTCGTGCACATGAATTGTGAAAAGATTACCGAAAAAATGTTTACAATCAATTTTGTCGTATTTTTCGGAGCCATCATTAAGTTGGTAACAAGCAATCGTTAGTGCTCAATAAGGAGATCGTAGGCAATATTTAGTGTCAGGCCCCTGATCCCGGTCTCAGCCCAAGATTTCGTAAAGATAACCCTGAACGACATGCCATTAACGACTCACTCTTTGGGGGACACTAATCTGCCACACGCCCATCCCCCATTCGGCGTGTCGACAGTTGCATACATTAAGGGGAAGTGTTGCTTTCTGCAGTTGAACGTCCTGCCATCTCCTGGATTTAAATCACACCAGTCTTGACTCGCAATCTACCTTAAGGCTCGACATCAGTTGCCATACTGGATTACTTTATCTTTCGCTCTTACGAAATCCTGAGAAAAAAAATGTGAAATTTACTATTATAATATCAATTATATTTACCTTGCGCTGCAATACAGGCATACAGTTGAACTTTTAACGTATATTCAAAATGAAATCAGTCTAGCAAATTTTTTATATTCTTAATTTGCTGGACTGATAGCGCCTTAAATATACGTTAAACGTTCAACTGCAATGCTTGTATTGCAGTGCAAGGTAAACAGAATTGATTTTATAATAGAAAATTTCACATTTTTCTCCTTAGAATTTCATAAGAGCGAAAGATAAAGTAATACAGTATGGCAACTGATGCCGAGCCTTTAAACTCGGAACGCGCAAAATACGGCCACCTACAGCTTGCTGCGTCACTTCCGGTGCCACGGCGTGCCACACTCGACTCCGCACCTGCGGCTGTGGGAAATGGCGGGGAGAAAAAAGTTTGTTGGTAAAAAGGGGAGGGCTGTTGAGTGCGGCCGTACTATCGATCCAGAGCGGAAGCCATTCAGCGGCAGTTGGATTTTAACGTCCGTGAATGCACTTTCTAAATTGGAAGTAGATGCAGTAGCTGTATACAAGTAAAACTTTCAAGTCAAGTGAAGAATTATTTTCTCAGCTTTTTAAGAGGACGTGGTACATAATTCAACGCTATAAGCATCAATCATTCACTGTAGGTTTCTTGAAGCCAATTTGCGAAAGTTACAAATAAACCAATTCTAGACAATAGTTTGAACCAACGTTTTAAACTAAATTGTTTCCAGTGTTAGGAACTTCTGAGTCATAATCTACGACGCCGGAACCTCGTGCATTTAACTGCGGCGTAAGAGATCACGCGTAACGAATGAGTGAGTCTGGATAAATATTTTCTCATAAGGTTGGTTAATACCATTATCTAGGATTGACGTTATTCACATAGGCTTCGAAAAAAGTGTAGAATTCAATTGATGTTTTCAGCGTTTATCTACCACGCAGTAAACATCTCTGTATTTCAGCTGAAGTGTTTCTTAACTTCACAGCAACTTCAAGAAGTAGTTTCTTTGAACTGTTACACTTCCTTCAGCTTCAAGCAGAGTTCAGCGTAAAGGTAATTTTATTTTGAATTTAACGTGCAGGTAAACAACGTAACTAATTTCCACGTACCTTCTTCGTTGTGTAGAGTCTTTAAAGATTACGTAGTTTGAACTGCTGATCAGCATGGTATAAATACGTAAACTAAAATGTGTACGACGAACCATAAAAACCCTTATATATAGTTCGTTTACTGTCATTTACTTCAGCAATTAAATTTCACAGTTCCACGAATAAATACACAGTACATACTTTGGTTGCGATTTGTGGAAGGGGGAGGAAAGGAGGCTATGAACTTCTGCTGTGCTCAGTATTACTGGACGTATAAAGTTACGTAAATGAGTGAACGGCTTCAAGCCCAGACTCTAGCAAAACAGTCCCAGAGCTTTGCAGTTCATGACACAGAATTGTTCCTTTTTTTTTTCCTGGAGAGAGGGGAGGGCGGAGCGAAATTTCTTTTTCATCGTCATAAAAGCTCATACTGAAGGGCTTTCTGAGCACCTTATTTTCTGCCAACATGCAACATTCCGCAACAAACTGACTCGGCATTGTTCCTTATTGAAGTACGGAATGTCAGTGTTAGGGTACCATACTTATTAAAAAAAAACACTCTAAACTCTTCAACATAGCTAAAAACGGCCATTTCAGACTGGCGGACTTCAAAATGTACTAACCGGTTGTACGTGAAACTAAGGTTAACTCTACTACAGGTTAGAAAGAAAATACGATTTCTTATGGGAGAGCTTGGCACAGGGAAAATTTCTGCCACTAGTTTCGCTTCGATCGCTAAGAGACCAGATAAATACGAAACAGTATTAAAATTAAATTTCAATGATCTTGGAAATTATATTTGTCATTTAATTTAATTTTCAAGTTAAAAGAAACCAATTTCGTTTTTTAAATTGTCAACTTAATGTTATTTAAAATTCAGGAAAGCTCTGTGATTGGCCAGTTTGGTGCATTAGCGATACCAGCGCTCAAGTGGCAGAAATTTTCCCTGTGCCAAACTTATAACATTGATCTTTCTAACCTGTAGTAGAATTAATCTTAGTGAAACTTAGACAGACATGTGCACTAAACTTTGCTACTTACTTACTACCAATAAAACTATGCGGTCACCGCTTAAGGTGGCCGTCTGGGTGAACGTATTTAGCGCGTTCGAGGCATAGAAGTACGGACGCATTAAGGACGAGACAGAGCGCGAATCACACCTCCACTTAGCCCCTAGGTACGAGTCACTGAACTGGCGTGCTGTCTGCTCGCCGACAACTCTGACTCTATATGACATTCAGTGGTGACTATGATATTTTATTACATATTATTGAAGAGGGAGATGCATTGTACACGCCTGTATCTTTTAAAACATTCTGCGTCAATATTTACATGCCTAAGAAAGACTGCGAAAACTCCTATTTTCGGCCGCTAGAAAATATGCTTTCATGACTAGTGATAAGCCTGAAATGGGTATACATAAGGTATAGGCTGTTTGGGACAAAGCGAGCACTCAAAAAACCTTGCTAAAGTTCTATTTGCAGCCAATTAGTATCTTTCCGCGAGTAACAACTTAAAGATGGGACATGTTTAATCTCTCTGGACACGTCACTTGATGTTTGCGCGTATAAGATAAATTGTGCAGTCAATATAAATCGATACAGTTTAATAAAAAAGTTTATTAATTATATAAAATACAGCTATGTCGACTTTGGTTGATTTTGCTTCAGTATTGTTGTATTTAAATAGTAAAATACACGGAACTATATTGCGTAATTTTGCTGCCAACCATACAAGCAGTAAGGCAACTATAGTTAATGTTAAATTATATACAGTAACGGCTAGTGAATTTTTTTTCCGAGGTTACATTTTTAGTGCTCACTTTATCCCGAATGACCTATAACGTACTTTAAATACTATTCCTAAACATACATCACTCATGTGCGATGGGCAGTTTTCGAACGATCTGCTATCGGCCGAAGCTCTTCACGCCGCTTGGCGGCCTAGGCAGACGGCCACCTTAAGGTGTTCAAGTGTGATAAAGTCATAATTTTATATTTACATGAAATAGTGTTCGTTTTGTAGACGATACTTGTGAGTACAGTTTCCTCTCACGAAACTATTTTAGCAGGCGCAGTTTTCTCAGAACGGTGCGTCAAAGTCAAAATTTGCATGTCCTGCTGCCGTGCAGATAGCGAAAACCAATTGACTTACGTACGTGAAATAAATCACAGTGAAATAACAAACTATGGGCTACATAATAAAACATTTTACAAAATCCCGCGAACTGTTTATTGTATTTTTAAAATGTGCTGAATTTGCAACGTTTTTCTGTACTTTAGCGATTTTTTTTTAATTCAAAAGATTACATTGTGTGTTTTTTTTAATGTTTTATTGCATAGCTCATAGGATGTAAGGTCACAGTAAATTATTTTGTTTAAGTAGGTCAGTTGGTTTTCACTATTTGCATGGAAATATAACAAGCAAATCTTGACTTTGACACCCCGTTATGAGAAAACTATGAGAGCTAATATCGTTTCGTAAGAGTAAAATGTACTCACAAGTATCGTCTACAAAACTAACAATATTTCATAAAAATATAAAATTATGATTTTATCGCACTTGAACACCCTTAAAGACCCATAGTAAAAATTACTCGGCAGGAATCTTGCACGATATTTCAGGACTTGGCTCGTCGTAGCAAAGCGGTATTTGCTGCGCCCTTCAAGGTCGCTCTTATAGCTTCATTGCTTCTGATCCACTAACGCGCAGGTAGGTGCCGCCCTTTAGAAACAACACAATTTTTACGAGTTCTATGAAATGTAAGGATGGACTCTGCCGTATGTACTATCGAGCATCAAGCCCATTGCCCATATAAGTAGCGTGTTATATCTTGGACGCACAAGTAGGGACCCCACATTTCAGTGAGATTTTGTCTAAAAAAAAAAAAAACGTTTTACAGTACGAGGAAGGGAAAAAAATCCAACTATTTTCAATGGTATCTACCGTATATATCTTAATAAATTTATTTATAGAATGCCCGAGGCGATTTTGGGAAACTGCGCAGTAAATTGTTTTCATTACAACAAAGAAGGTTTTCCTTTGAGGCTATGTAGCTTGCGACAGTGAAATCTTGCTTCTCAGCAAAGAAAAATTTGAAAAACTTGTGTTTGGTGTAACTACACATTTTCGTTTAAATGTTTTCTTCGAAAATAATATCAGTTTCTTTGTAGCAAAGACTATAATTTTTTAACAAAGGTGAAAATACCACATGTACCTTCAGCGTAAAGATTTATAGTAAACTATCTCAAAAGTAGCACAGAGTTAGTTTCCATTATAGGAACTTTTAAACGAAAATGTTGCTGTGGTAAAGAAAGTGGGAAGTGTTTTTGAGTGGGCGCAATAACGAAATCAGATAAGACTGGAGTCTCCATCGACGATATGTATATAAAGTAAGCTGTAATACAGTTACCTAAAGGTTGAAACTTGATAACTACGCCACATTGCACTCTCGCAGACCACTTTTTGGAGTGCAGCAGTTATTCATGTTTTCCCTGACAGTCGTTTAAATGCCCTGGTATTTGCCTGACTATTCCATGCTGTTGTACAGGTTTTCCTTGTGAGTGGTGCGCGTGTGCTTATGGTAGGTTAATGATTTATTATTACAATAGCCAATAATCGTAAAACCAAAACAACAGTCCCTGGCAAATAAACACAAAAAAATGCCCACCAATAAAAACATAGAAGAAAACAGAAGTTGGCACATTAACAAACACACAAAAACCAGAGGAAGCTGTTGTTAACAAACAATATCAAAGTGGAAGCAAAGCACAATTAAATAAATGCTGGGTTACCATACGCAACGGGCAAAGAAAAATTATTATTTAAATAAATTAAATAGGCTCACTCACCATAGTAAACAATACACACCAGAGGAAAATATGAAAATATATTAAATGAGAACTCTGAAATTTGTGGTTGCTCAAAATTATTATTTAATTTTCACTGCAATATGAAATATTTTGTTTTCATTTTTTTTTTAAATAAAATTCACAACGTTATTGACATCGATGAATAGTCCATTAGTACTCAAATTGTACTGAAATTATAAAAGGCCCAAATCTTGCAGGCACAGTTAAATGAAAATAGTGAATTGATTATACAATTATTATTTTTCTTAAATTCACAATACAATTATCTAAACAATAAATGCCCATTCTATAGGCTAAATAAATACTGTACGTCCGAATCAATGACGTAATAAATTAATTTAAAAAATTTACAAGTAAATTGGATGCATCCGTTAGGCCTTATAAAATTTTAAATTGTTATCAAATTCAAATTAATTATTAAAAACGTACAAATATTACATAAAAAAGGTAAGTGTGATAACTGTTAATTTATAGATTAAAATATACAAATTTAATTATGGCTTATCTGATCAAAGTCTCGCAGTAGAAGAGTACAGCACGCTGGGGTAGCTTCATGTTTCCCAGTTACAGCGGCAAAACAAAGAAGACGAAAAGGTGAAGAAAATGCCCCAAAATAGGCCAGAAAGACTGGACTTCTGTAGTAGAGACTACAGGTCAGCTCGTCAATAGTCCAGCTTGTGAATAGGCCTAGACGCGAATTGGCAGGGACGTGAATATTCCAAGAAGAGAATCATCCAGGTTGAGAATCGGCCTGGACGCGAACCCTCACAGACGAGGGCGAAGATAATCACTTGACGAAATAATAGACGAAACAACCACGATAAAATATTTAAAAAAAAAAAATGTAGCACTACAGTTTTCTACAACGTCAAAATTTATTGATTAGCTACATTATAAAGAAAGTTAAATAATGGCAACTCAAGTGCCAAGATCTGCCAAAAAGGCAGGAACACCAAACACACTCATCTTGACGATACGGTGGTTGACGGCAAAGTGTTAAGAAAATCAGCGGAAGAAGCTGCAGAAACGTTGAACAAAAGAGCATCGAAAATGGTTAGCAACAGTACCAACATCGGCAAAGTGCGCATTGAAGCACAGTAGCATGCGACGATCACGTGAACAGAATCGCTAAACTGCATCGAAATCACGCGGTGAAACACAGAAATCACGCACTGCAACGGCAGCAGCACGTGGCATGAAGACGGAGGTACGACAGAACAACTGACAGAGGAATGTAAATCTCAGCAGCTACAGTCCTGCTAAGAAAAAACACTGTAGCGCGACTAGAGTCGGCTCGAAGTAATGTAGCAAGAAAAAATAGCTGTAATTGAAAGTGAACTTTCTGAAATATCGTTAGTAAAATTAAATTACTCAGAAACACTTATTATTGTTAATATAATATTAAACAAGATAATAACAACACAAAAAATTATAATTTGCCTGAATTTAAGAAACATAAATGAAAAAAAAAATTAATATGTATATTATTTAAGTCGTGTCGTATTTGATACGGCACAGTGGACAACCTGCAATAGCAACTACGCTGTAGATAATTGAATGTGTGGGTCTCGGAGGCCAGTTGTGCGATCCCTTGCTTCTAGGAGGGGAGTGGGGTGGTACGAGAGCAATCATGTGAACCTAGCTAACTCAAACAAGGTTACTTTCCGTAAACGCCTCTGGAGAGTTCTAATTCGTACCTGTAAGAAATCTGACTTTAAAATAAAAGAAAGTATAAGGGTAAATAAAGAGATACATTACTCGTACAAACACTCCCTTACGCTTCAAGTTATTGAAAACAGATCAGCAATATTTTGATAATGTGCCCGCGTTGCACGGACTATCATTAGCGGGAAAAGTGGAAGGAGGGCAGGTGCATATCTAAATTTGTATTTTTTCGGGGATGGGAGAGGGGGATTCTGGGCATATCATATTTGAATCGGTCCATACTATAAGGGCCTTAGTCCTGGAATCCTACTATTGAGAAAAGTGGAAATAACTGTATACGTGTTTGTTCATTGCTGTTTAAGGACAGAAACCTGTGTACGTCAAAATTGATAGCATTTTCAGTGGTTTGTCGTGATTAAAATGTGATCTACAAATGTTCTGCCAAATTGTAATATAATCAAAGTTGCTGGACTAAGGCACTTTCAGAATGCTATGACACTGTGTTCGACAAATTGGTTTATTATGTCAACAGTTTGTACCAAAAATCAATACCATTATAGTGTAAAAAAAATAAAACTGTGTAACACATCTTAAATAACACATACAAATTACACTGAAGTACTGTGAATTCCTATAAGTGACTCCAAACATTGAAAGCTAATCATGTCACATCACACTATAACTGATTACTAGACGTTTTTAGATTAATTTTGTTTCTAAATGTATACAAATTACATTAAACATTATGAATAGCTTTAAGTTACTCTAAACAAAGAAAATTAATCATGTTTCATCACATGTCTGATAATAGGAAGTTTAACCAACATAGTTTAGGTGGTATTATGTTTGTAAACGTATACAAATAACATTAAAGTACTATGAATAGCCTTAAGTTACTCTAAACAAAGAAAAGTTATCATATTCCATCATATATATGACAATAAGAAGTTTTGCCAGCATGTTTTGGATGTATTATGTTTTTTCATGCAATTATTAGACACATTATAAAATTCAGAAGAAATAAATGGTTACTTATGTACTTCATATTATCCTGCAAGCTATAGTAAACACAGTACATTTATTACATAATAGCACCTACTTTATACTAAGGGGTTTAATAACCATGTCCATATAAATATATTATAACATGTTTGCATTCACAAATTGCCTGGTAAAATCATTTATACTCTTCAGCTACGTAGCACAGCAATACTTTTTAGATAATTCAACATAGTTACTTTAATGGGAACACATCCACTGTGGTATGCAAGGTTTATGGGTAAAACAGGCACTCGATTTCCTGGATGAGACAGATGAAATGTGTGATCGCACAAACTATCTATAAAAGTCCTGGCTACAATGCAGCCAGGCAAGTCTTCATCATAGGTGAAATGCATGAACGTGCTAATGTTTAACTGCATGTTCTGGTCTCTAGGCAAATTTCTGTTTGCAGTTTCTTAGGAGAAACAAGTTTTCTTGTATAACAATTGCCAAGATGTTTTAAAGTAAAAAATATCTGATGTGTTTACTTCTTTGACAAAAAAGTTATTATGTTTGCTGCTGGTTACAATAATCTCTATTAGATGGTGGTGTATGTTATATATTCGGTCGTGCAACTTCAGAGACCGTTTGATGAGACCAAAGTCCCTGTCGCAAGAGAGGAATGAGTGTCCCCGAACAGGAAAATAGTATTCTATATTCTTAAAGCGACCAGTGTCAGTCAATGTGAGGAACATTCTAGCCAAATCATGATTTTTATTCTGCCCGCTGCAATTGTCTGAGAACAGGTGTAATTAATTCACTTCCGACGGGATGTCATTGTTAATGTATTCAAAAACAAAAGAGCAAACCTCATTAAGTCTTTTTTTGCACTAGTCTCCATAGTAGAGGTACAACTTAGATGTATTTGCTGCCATGTTATTGATGCAGAAAATTTTAACCGCCAACTGCCGCAAATAATACGTTTTTTGAACTGGAATTTGAGGTATGTGCACATTTTGCATGAAGTCAAATGATATTGCTTCTATGTTGGATTTATTTGTCAGTTTTGTTTTTTCCTTCAGTGTGGAATAGAATTTTGCAAAACTTCGTTTGTGTATGAGAAGTTCAGTAGCTGCACATCTTATCGCAGCATTATTCAAGTGAGGAGATCTAATCTTTACTTTTAACTCTTTTACAAGCAGAACGACAGTCAGTTTGTGGCCTTTTAAAAGATAGACTCTAAAAAAACTTATGGTTGAACTGGTAACTGACTTTTACATTTGGGTGCTTTTATTTAAACATCTAGAACGTGGTTTTGACATTCAGTTTAGCATCCAAGTATTGAGATGCTTTATCCCCATAGTGGCTTTCCTTAGTCGGAAAACTTTGTATATTCTCTGTTACTAGCAATACAGTTGCACCTGGGAAGGCATTGCCAACTGTATTTTTGCCTCGTATGTTCTTTGGGCTTTTTCCAAGTAACAACAAATTTCTAAACCTCTTAATGCGGTCAATAGTTGCAGCATGCAGTGCAAGAAATGCTTTCAGACAAACCTAACGCTTGAAATCACCTACTGTGACATGGTACCTAAATGACTTTGAATTCTTCTTAGCTACATCGCATTTTCTTAGTCGGTGGCGTTTCACGTCGTAGGCTTCTATAAGTGACTGCAGGTATACATCTTGCCCTTGCATGTTTAATTTTGTTGTTCCTCCATGATGACGGATCTCTTTGTTTCTTCTTACACTTCGTAGTATCTTTTTTCCGTAGTGAGGCATTTAATATTAATCGTCCAAAAACGAACAAACAACTGCAGATATAGCAAACAGTACTAATATCTGCTGAGACTCGAGGTAACAAAAACACAACGAAAATAGCGAGTCGACTGGCGCAGTTCTGAAAATGGTATAATACAAATTTCGTGAGTCGAATGGTGTAGTACTGACAACGATGTATACAAAAAAGGTCTCAGTCACAGACACAGGCCCCTTCTGTATGGAGTGGCGAGAATAATGCGTCGGTTTCCCAGCATGGGACAGAGGTTGTTTCATTGTAGAACGTGCTTATTTATATACTTCACGATCACATTTTTGGTAATAACTCTATTTTCATAAAAATGTGACTAAGACCCGTTTAGTATGGACGGATTCAATTGTGCTGCTATCCCAGGCTAGAAGCGAGAGATCTGGGGACCCTCGTTGGGGAACATTTTTATTTTAAGATGCAGAGTGTTGCTACTTCAACGGGTTTTGATCCTAAACATTAAATATATAGCTGGATAAGATTGTAATATTGTAAAGGCTTATAAAGATACAGTGTATTCTGTAACAAATAGTTTAACTTTTGGTTCGAAAAGAGGGGTGGGGGTGTCATGATCCCTGTGCCCCCTCCCCACCTTAGATTCGTGCCAGAAGGGGAGATGGAAGGACATGTCGTCCTCAATATTTTGCGTTTTTATTTTTCTACTGCGCTTTTCTCGTGTTGTTTGTTACAAATTGTAACGTATCTTGTGGTATGCTTGTATTGTGGAATATGTATCAATGATTACAACTTAGTGTTTTATGTAAACGTTTTTCATTTTAATTAAAATCATAATGTAACTAAAGAGTGTACAAAAAATTGGTTTTCTATAATAAGTTATACCCACTCTTTACCCCTTTACTCCCTCCCCATCCCGAACTATACAGGTAAACTAAGTACAAAATACTCATTGGTAAAGAAAAAAGTGGTAATGCCTTTAGTTTACAAGAAAAGTTTCATCAAAGGTAAAAAAACGCAGCTGAATTAAAAGGTAAGATAATTCCTCGATACGGACTGCACCACATATGACCGTAACTAAAACCTACTTTACATTTCCTCTCACTGGTATTTTGGACCTATCTCGTAAACTAAGTGCCTGACAATTTATTACCAAAGAATAGTTTCTGCTTAGTTTTGATCACTAATTCACACGATGCAGTTCGTACCCGTGAATTACCTGTCAGCCCAAGACCTAAGGAATAAAAACAGTCCGTTGTTATGTTTGTGTTCAAGGTGCAGGGTCCCCTCCACTTGACGGATCGATGTGTGAGCGCGTGCATGGTGGTCGCGTGATTCATCTGCACGGGGGTTGGGTAGGAGGGAGGACATGGGGGTTTGAGCCGATTACGGCGAGGGGTTGGCGTCCACCCTACCCCACCAGGTAGTAGCACGACGGCGACGGTCAGTGCTGGGAGCGAAGCTGCCGCGGACACAGACGTCTCAGGGGTGAGTGAGTGACGCGGGAGGTTGGCGGGATATCTGTACTGACTTCTCTGATTCATCATCTTTCCAACACGGCTAGCTATTCAGACAACGATTTTATCTTTGTGTGTGTGTTACAAATCTATTCTCTTTCGCATAAGTTCCGTTAGTTTATTTGATATTGGCACAGCCGCAAGTTTGCGGAGAAAAGATTTTTGCACTATTCTGGTTTCAACGTCTTACATACACATCAATCATCAGCTCTGGTTCACTGGACAACGTGTCTTTGCGCAGAAAAGTATCTTATTTGATTGCAAAAATCCGAATAAGGTTATTGTGACAACATACGTCTGTGATTTGTCGTTAGATCCCCAAGACAAGAGACCAAGCGAGATGAGCAACGGTAGCACGTTGGACTCGCATTCGGGAGGACCCGGATTCGATACCCGGCTTCGGCCATCGCGATTTCGGATTTCAATGGTTTCCCTAAATCGCTCCAAGCGAATGCTGAGATGGTTCCTTAAGGTTGTTCAAGTGGGGAAAAAACATAATTTTATATTTGTATGAAATAGTGTTAGTTTTGTACACATTACTTGAGAGTACATATACCTCTAACGGAAAAAAATTAGCTCATCTAGTTTTCCCCTAATGGCACTTCAAAGTCAAAATTTGCGTATTTTTACTTCATACAAAACTTGAAAACCAGTTAACATAAAGAAATGAAAAAAATCATATCAAAACTACGCGTTACTGTCTATGGCCTGTAGCATTTAAAACCCGTTATAAAAAATGTTTATGTTAAATAAAAAATTTCAAAATTTAAATTTTTTTTGGTACTTTTAGAAATTTATTTTAAACACAGAAATATTTTATAATGTGTTTGTATATGCTTCAAGCTGTAGACGGTGACGTGTAGTTTTGATGAGATTTTTTCCATTTCATTATATTTACTGGTTTTCAAGTTTTGTATGAAGTAAAAATAT
>PNEQ01088796.1:0-20691 GCA_003012365.1 Medauroidea extradentata | reverse complement strand
AGTTTATGTTCTCTGAAGTAATGTCTACAAAACTAACACTATTTTATACAAATATAAAATTATGAATTTTTCCCCACTTGAACGCCCTTAAGAGGTATCTTCGACGGTGTCAAATTCCTACCTTTGACGCGTGGGAACAGCGCGAGCGTAGCGATAAGGGCCAGTGTTCCACGCTTGACGAGAAGCATATCGCCTCTATTCGCAGCGCGCCAAACTGGCGTACAAGGTTTTCCTTGTAGTCATTATACTGCGGGACTTTAAGCGGTGAACACAACATTTTATTTTTGAATAGTATGAAGTAAAGAACAACGCATGCCTCTCGCTTTGCACTTTAAGAATTCAGGTAATATTTTCGGAGTTACAACAGCCGAAAAAAACAACGTTTTTTAGCTATTTTGAGAGGCCCGAAAATCATGTTTCTAACAAGCGTGCTGAATTTTTTAAAACATAGAAGTTTAGTTTCATGTGTGTGTTCGTTTCGTAGAAAAACATAATATGAATAAGTTAATCGGTTTCTCGTAAAAAATAATACGCGTGACACACTGCAATCACGTCCATGCGCCAGTCGAGAACTCTTAACAAAGGCCTTGACCGACTCCTGTCTCATATCCTGCAATTGCAACAATTTGTGTCACCATCTCGAATGATCTCGCTGCCTACGAAACGTAAAGCCCACTTACCTTACCTTACCCGAGACAAGTGTGTTTAAAGATCCAATTACTGGCAGTGAATCAGAACTGCAGATGTCCACATAAGGGACTGAAACCAAATAGTGATAATATATTTTCGCCGCAAAATCATGGCTCTAGTAATTGGTCTTTACGTTTCGTCGACAGCCGAGTCATTAGAGACTGCTTCCAATGACAGTGTCTGAAAGGGAAATTGTCCATAGCCTTTGTTAAGTAAACACCCTGGTATCTGCCTGAAACGATTTCGAAAGAAAAAAATCACTGAAAACCGAATTCAGGATGGCCGGAGTCTTCAGTAAAGTTCTGGGGGAATTTACTTTTAATGTTTTGCATATGTTTGAATCTATGTCAGTTGATATTAATTATCTGAAAATGAACTTGATGTGTCCACTGTGTATTTCACTTTGCATTGTGGGAGTTGGGTAAATATTTGTAACATTATGTAATGTCAGTCACAATACAATGTGAAATTTACTGAATGTATGGTACAACGTGCATCTCAGGTTCATTTTACGACCAAAAAGTCAACTGGGGTTGAATTCAACATATTATGCAAAACTTAAAAAGTAAATGCCCTCAGAATTATTAAATTCTACTGAAGTTACGCGCAACGTTACGGCACCATTATAAATCAATGAAGTTATGCGTAACATTATTGCACCATTATAAACCACTGAATATATGGGAAACATCATGGCATCATTGTAAATAATTAGTCGTGGCAATTTTTTTATCTGGCCACTGCTTGAGGGGGTTTTTATTTTTTCAGCAAATCAATTACGAGATCATGTTTCCGGAATATAAACCCGTTAATTGAAACCTCAATGTTTTCGGAAGCCTGTACACAAAACCACAAAAAAAAAAAAAAAAATTGGGGATAAATTGTCGACTCTATTTTATTGCTAGCTTCGGCAGAGTAGTTCTTATCTGAAGAGTTATTAGTGACACCGAGTTATCGTACTTTAGACTGCCAAAAAAACTGTAAAATTGTAATTCTTGTGTAGTGGTGTGTTGTGACAACTATGATCGTCCACGTAAGATTCTTGCCAGCAGCTGAACTATAAGAAAAATTGAGAAACTGAGGTTGCAACAGTTTCAGCCTTTTTCTAAGCCTTCTTGTGCCACGAAATATTGATACAGCCACTGAAACACGACTAACCGAGAGAAAATTATTATATTTTTGGTGATAGACAACAATCCTCCCTAATACCTTAATATTACATTGTTGGTACACCTTCCGCTAATAGCGGTGAAAAGTTCTCAAATACTACCCGCTAGCTCCCAATTTCCTATTAGTAACTCTTCACACGCGGGTTGCAAATACAGTGTAGGCCTCTCCGGCCATGTACTGTTTTATTCGTAGGCAGTATTATGTAAGGTCCAACATATGTTTCTAAATTTTTGTTTTCCGAATAATTTGGAAATTTTTTCAGAAACGACAGCCTTCACCGAAAAAAAGCTTATTGGTCACCATAAAATATTTTGTCATTGTGGACCTTGCCAAACATTTTTATGGTGACCACAAACAATTATTTACCCGCAATAAATTTTTGCAGTGACTACAAAAAAAAATTGTGTACCACCACAAAAATTTTTGGTGAGATCCATATTGACAAAATATTTTGTGGCCACCACAAAACAGTTTTTAACCGACTTCAAAAAGAAGGAGTGTAGTGTATAATATAATATTGCAGGCAGTGTGATGATTGGTGCTCGGCGGCTGCTGGTGATCACGTGGCTCGTGGTGGCTCGTGTGGGCCGGGCAGACGACAGCAGCTGCGAGAAACCAAGATATGCCCTGCACATCCCTGGAGACGCGACTGTCACGGGTAAGCTGCTGCTTACTCAATACTCCAATGCGTAGCAACGTGATAGTAAACTATAATAAGCCAGAAAATAAACAATAGCGCCCTACTTCAATGCAGGAATAATTTACGAAAAGCCCTGAAATTCAATAATAAGTGTAATTAGTAAAAAAAAATCTCGAATTCATTCTACAAGGTTTTTCGCGTTTTTACGTTATTGCTAATGGTTAGGGGCCGGAAAATTTCGCTGATTCAATTACCTTCATTTAGAATGCACTGTCCTGTGCATACTCAGGCCCCTATCATTTGTCCACTAGCTGCTACTCAGTAGAACAGCAGACAATGATCGAATAGACGTGGCTTGAATATGCGTAGTACTCTGCTTGTGACGTACTGAAAAATATTAAGGTAAATATTCCTTACATGCAAGGGAAGCATAAATTGCGTGTGAGAGGCTCAAAAGCGACGGAGCAGTATAAGGTCGACCTTGAAGCGCGCATCAAATGCCGCGTTGCCTCAACGAGCCAAGCGCTGAACTAGCGTGCTTGGTTCCCGCCGAACGATTTTTACTATGGGGCTTAAGCGGTGATCATATAATTTTATTGGTGGAAAGTCTGCAACTATGTTTAGTACAGGTCGCAATCTGAGTTTCACACACGTCCGCTTAGTACAGTTTGACATATGGAAGTCTGAAAAGGCTGTTTTTAGCCATGTTGGAGGGCTTGGAAACAGTGCTTTTAATGAGCATGGCGTCTTGGCAATGAGGTTCCGACCTTGTCTGAAGTTTGTTTTCTTTTCGTACGTTGGCACAACGGGTACAAGTTTAATATTTTCGTTGAAAAAACCTGTTTACGAACACACTGCAACGCATTTGAAGCGTGGGGTAGGCGGCCGCTCCATAAATGATTGGAGAATTTAATTTTCAAGTAAGGTGAAATTCCTTTTAAAGAAAGATAATAAGAATTTTATTCGGCTGAAGCAATTTTTCTATATTATTTTGATTGTCCACTGCAAGAAAAAAAATTCAATTTACGGCTCCAAAGTACACAGGAGTGTTAATAAAATAGGTATGGTAACCTTTTTTCCCATTCATCAACGGTAACTTTTCTATCCATATTTGGAAAACATTCAAAAAGATTCGAATGTATACTCGTGTTACCAGACTCGTATAGTAACAATGCTACTACAAAGAAAAGTCTCATCGTATTATGATGAGTGGTTCAGATTTTATCGACTGTTGAGTATTCCAATGGTTCGCTGAACATCTTACCTTTACACACACCTTAACAGTTGTTCTATTTACAAGCTGACGTGTAGTGAGTGTCCCACCCTGATTACGGGCGAAAAACGTTTATTTGTGTTTTAGGAAGTGTATTACAGTGAATATATGACAGTAAATCTTATTATCTTAACATTGGCAGCAAGAGTTGTAATCGAACCACTACATCTAGCACCTGTAGCTCAGAATGCTAACAACTAAACCACTGAGGATTTTTAAAGACTACTGCTTCTCAAACTTATATGTTGTATTCGTATAGGGACGTCTCGTCAGATAGTTTCTTGTAGTTTCGAACATTACATTACAATTTTGTTGAAAAGGCATTTGTCCGTTAAACGGATTCATAAAAATTCACCGTTGTTTACGAGAATATTGCTGCACAATGCGGAAATTATAATGTTATGGAAAAGAAAAAATAATAATTTCCGTTGATAGATAGTAAAAATTTTGTCAGATAAGTTTTCCTATCTTTTTTACATTTTGACCGCGTGCAGTTTTCCTTGCAACCTAGGGCCGATTCTAAACCAGTTTTCACATGCGGTAAATATGACATACTGCCTTAATGTAATACGTTATCTCGCTCGATGTACACTTTTATCTTCGCTGACGATATTTTCCATTTATTCCTTCAAAGTTGCCAATGAAAATTTCGTGACTATGACTTAAGGGTGATCACGTGGCGAAAATTCATATTTTTGTTTTGTACATCATAGTGTTCGTTTTATAGAAGTTAATTGTGACTACTATTCCCCCTTGTAATAATATTTTAGCTCTCATAGTCTTCCCATAGCGGCTTGTCAAAGTCAGAATTTGCAAGTTGCGTGGACATAGGAATAACAAACACCAAGCGACTTACTCAAATGATATAATGTGTACTGAAACTAGATATTATGGATTATATGCTAAAGGATTTAAAATTGCACAAAGAAATTCCTTTGCACATTTTTTTTAAAAAATCCGAAAACGATAGAAGTTTAAGTAATTTATGTCAATTTTTAAAAAAGATAAAATGACTTCGTTGTGTGTTTTTTAAATATTTTAGCACATTGCCCGTAGTATCTAATTTCAGTGTAAATTAATTTGTTCGGGTAAGTCAGTTGGTTTTTTTTTATTACTACGTTCCCGTAACTTGCAAATTCTGAATTTGACATGCCGATATGGAAAAACTATCACAGATAATAAAAAATTTACAAATCGAAAATGCAGTCACAAGTAACGTCTATAAAATTAACACTATGTCGTGCAAATACAAAATTATTAATTTTGATCACGTGAACACACGTAAGCGTAAATACAAGACCAGAGAGCATCTACTAAATTATGTATTCAACATGAAACATGTGATTTACGGAAAATATATGAGGGATATTTTTATTACTAAATCACAAGTACAGTACAATGACTGGATTTAAATAATGGTAATAATAATTATAATTATAATAACAATTGTGCAACAGGAAAGTACTTAATGTGCCAATTAAAGCCACGCCAACAACAGGAGAGAAAAACGCAATACCATCCAAACACTCGTGCGTGGATAAGAACAATACGACATATAGGCAGTTCGGAATAAAGTGAGCACTCGAAAAAGCCCTGCTACAGATCTATTTCTAGCCAATTTGTATCTTTCCGCACGTAACGGCTAACGACGGGAAAGTCTAACCTCCTGGGACACGTCACTTTATGTTTGCGCGTGTAAGATAAATAGTTCAGTCGATAGGTACATATATATAGTTTGATAAAAAGAAGTTTATTAATTATATAAAATACAACTATATCGCTGTCGGTTGATTTTGTTTCAGTATTGTTGTATTTAAATACGAATAAACCCGGAACTATGTTGTGTTATTTCGTTGCCAACCATACAAGCAGTAATGTGACTATCGGTAATGTTGAATTATATGTAGTAACAGCTAGTGATATTTTTCAAAGTTTAAATAGTTAGTGTTCACTTTATTCCGAACGGCCTATATCAATCAACATTAACAAATGAATCACACGCATAACTTTACGCATAAAAATGGCCTGAACATTTAAAAAAATAGTATTTTCAATTCAATTGCATTGAGACACAATATTTACTTTCAGTTCGAAACGACTGATTTTAGTAAACCAATAGTGCGACAATTATTATCATTACAGTGTAGTTTCGCTAGTAAGCCAGAAAAATAAATGATAAAAATGGCTGTCAAATTTGGTTTTAAAAAAATTCTGAAACTGAAAATAAAAATTTTAAAAATTCAATAAATTTTAAATACTAATAATTCTTATTTTTTAATTTAATGAGCATATCACTGTAGCCTGCAATGTCTTTATCCACTGTGATTTTTTTTAGATTGGTATATCAGTTGGTTTTAGTGTGGTCGTTAAAACGGAAACATGCAAAATATGACATTAGCAAGCCATTACGCGAAAACTATGAGAGATAAAAAAATTTCATAAGAGCCAAATTTAGTCACATTTTGTGTCTAAAATAAGAAAAAATATCTGGTACAAATAAGAAATAAAATAATGATGATGAAAATTGCGGTAGATCGCGCCCTTAAGTAAATACTGGCTCCATACTTGCTACTATATTTCTCAAATGATAACATTGCTACACAACAAATAAAATGGAAATTTGAATGCACACAACAAATTTCACACAGTACAATAATTGTACTTCTACGGGAAAAAATATGTTAATAATGTCAAACAGTCGAGACGATGTTGGGCATTTGTGACGTCATGTTCCCTCCATTCTATATTATATCTAAAGTTGATCAAAATGTAACGACTTAAATCACGTTTTTTCGAGAAACAAATGCTGTTTAAAGGACGACGAAATTAACTAAGATAAGATTTCTTAGATATCTGGCGGTTTCAGGAGATAACAATCGTATTCAACCAAAACTATATTTTTGGATCCCACTAAAATGAAAATTTATCGAACAAAACCTGAAAACTATTTTTTTTTTCTTTTGTTTCTTTACACTTGCGGAAGTGCGCAATTGGTACACTTTTAACATTAAGTTAACATCGCGATGTATTTCGAAAGTACTGAAGTGTAAAGTTAGGACTTAAAAGCTTCCTACCTATTCAAGCTGTGATGAAAAAAATATTCTAAAATTATTTATTAATTTTACTCTGCCCCAAATATAAATAAACGGTCAAAACATACTGTTACAAACGCTGTGACAAATATTGAGATCTAAAAAAAGTTACACGTTTGTTCTAAAATCTGCTCATGTTAACATTTCTTTTTGAGACACGTTTACTCTGGTCGGCGAGGTTAACCTGCGTTTCGGTCGATATTACATCAACTGACTTGCATACTGACAAGACTGAGTCACCAACTATTTAACACGTTCAGGGACTTTTTAATTGTGCCAGGGCCATTTTCCTCCACTCATACCAAGACTTTCTCTAGGGTCTAGAGAGAAAAAAAAATTAACAAAACCGTATTCCAGGAAAATTGTGAAAGTGTTTTGCGTTAATTCCTTGCGTTTCACAAGATACAATTTTTTTAAAGAGGAAACAAGCTTTTTAATTCTCGATCATTTTAAGTTCACGTACCAACCATATACATTATAAATGAACATGTTTAAAAACACTTTATTTTCGCGAAAATATTTGGAGGGCGCAGCTTAGTTTTGTGTTATTTAGAGTGTGTGTAATTGGTTGGGCGGGAAGTGAAAAGTGGCCAAGACCAAACCTCATCCACCCTCTCCCTCCCGCCTAATCTTCAGGGGTTTACCAAACTGAAGTCAACAATTCTTATGTGGTATTCAACATATTATATTATAATTTTTTTTAGTTTTTCTATAGAAATTTCAGTATTTTAAACAAACATACGGATAACATAAATAAACATATATAAAATGAATTGTTACAGTGTGGATTAAGTAAGTTGCAATAATATATTTGCATGATTATTGGTCCTGAGTTGAGAGTAAGAATGAGAAAAGATGTGAATTAGAAATATAATATGTAAATTAGGGTAGTATGCCGCCAGAAAGCTATTTGTACTTTCATGGCCGGGTGAGGAATATTTCCTTAAGCCGCCCCTGCCTGTCTTTACCACCTCATCTTATACAAATGTCTGACGTTTTCCACACTTCTCTTTAACGTTAGCGTCCAGAGTGTTGCAGGCGGTTAGTTATCCTGTGCTAGTTTTGCTTCATTGTTTTAATATATAAGTCTTAAAATACTTTTTCCCTTCATGTTATAATATAATAACTGTATCAGCCCTTACTGTTTATATTAGTGACTATATTTACATTATAATTACAAGTACCACAATGAAAATTCATTCAGTTCACGCAGAAATATTACAAATACATATACGAGAAAATAAAAATTAATATAAGTCACTAAAATGCAGTTCTTACAAAACTAAATGAATACTTCGTATTGTTGCGCCACATTCATTAAAATAATTAATAATTTCTTAATTTTTTTTTAAATTCAAAAGTGAGTCCCCTAGAATGTGAGGCCCAGGGTAAATGCCCCGCATCCCCCCCCCTCCTTTTACACGCTGCCCTTTCCCTAACAACCATAGCACTAAAGACCTCGATGTTGATCATAATCGCCTGTGAAAGCCTAATAGACATGAGTGTAATGTTCCTCGCTGAAGCAGGAGTGTGTTGTGCCCGCAGTGATACTCGACCTGCACCATGGGGCCAACTGCTCGGAGACGACGGCGAGGGGTCGACTCCAGCTCGCGGCCGTCGCTTGGACAGTGCACGCCGTCAACTCCCAGCGAGAGCTGCCCTCCGCCAGTCTGGGTCAGTTACCTCCACCTTACTACACTGTAAAAATTTTACTTCGACGATTTACGGAATTTCCGGAAGAAATTTTGCTACAACCAATTAAGTTTTGCAGTGGTTACAAAAAAAATGTTGTAACCACTACAAAAAAATTAGTGAAGTTTATATTGACATTACATTTTGTGGCTACCACAAAACCGTTTTTTCTGTGCATGTTTGTTCAGTCACGTGACCAGGTTCAGTCGATCACCAGGATATTTCTAAACGCCCGCAAGCTGTACAGGATTTTAAGGTAGCGGGAAAACTTTATATTTTGTACGTACAGGCTGATATGATAAACAGTTGGACAGTTACTGCTGAATTAAGTTATCTTGTTTCACGTAGACGTCTGCCTTCATGCCAATACCGTATGGGATAATGCATGCGCTAATGTTTGTGATCTTCACAGGAGTACGAAGGCTTCTGCTGTGCCAATAAGATCTGTTGATCCTCTATTCACTTTTCGTAACGAAAGAGCGCTTATCCTCAGTGATAGTAAGAAAAAACTTACTGGATGTGCTGAACCCATAGTCGCTTTTAGCTGAGTGATGCTGAACGCAATAGTTTCGGGTAGTTTTACATTTTGAAAATATTAAAAGGTCTGTTTCAAACCAATGCGCGCCTTTCTTCCTCTTAGCAGTGCACGAGCAGGAATTTTTACTCGTGACGTAACTAGTAGGGTAACCGGTCGAACTGGTCCAGTTAGTAAACGGGTTAATTAAGCACTTTTAAAAGCCTTGCTTTGTTTATTCTTTCAGGCAATTTCGAATGCTTCAAACACTTTCTTGAATTAATGCTCTCATGGACCGGGAGCACGTCGTTTGCTCTAAAGTCGTTTGCCCTAAAAGATATTTCTTCATACATCACAACAGAGCGAGGTGACGCAACGTATTCTGGAGGACCCGGGTTGAATCCCCGGCTCTGGCCATTCTGATTTCGCTTATCCGTTGTTTCCCGAAATCGCCCCAGGCGAATGCTGGGATGGTTCCTTAAGGGTGTTCACGTGGCAAAAACGCATAATTATGTATTTGTACGACATGTTGTTAGTTTTACATACTTAACTTTTGACTTAATTTGCCACTCGTGAAACTGTTTTAGCTCTCATAGTCTTCACATAGTAGCAGGTCAAAATTTGCAACTTACGGGAACATGCTAATAACAAAAACCAACTGACTTACGCTAATGAAATAATTTACACTAGAATTAGATAGTATGGATCATGTGCTAAAAGATTTAAAATCTCACTATGCCATTCCTTGGTATTAAAAAAATACGATAATTTTCTTTATATATGGCAATTTTTAAAAAATACAAAGGGACTTAGCTGTGTGGTTTTAAATGTTTTAGTACATAACCCATACTATATAATTTCATTGTGAATTAAGTAATTCGAGTATGTCAGTTGGTTTTTTACTTTAGCATGTTCCCGTAACTTGCAAATTTTGATTTTGACGTGCCGCTATGGGAAGACTGCGTGAGCTAAAAAGGTTTCACGAGTGGAAATTGTAGACAAAAGTAACGTTTGTAAAACTAACACTACGTCGTACAAACATAAAATTGTGAATTTTTGCCACGTGAATGCCCTTAACAAGGGTCATGGCCGACCCTCTCCTATCTCCTGAGTTGTGTCACCGTCTCTAGCGACCTCGCTGTCGACGGGACGTAAAGACCAATTAATTTACAGCCATAAATCACACCCATAAAGGCGTTTTCCTTAAAGGATTTTGCACTAAAGTAGTTTGCCCTAAAGGCGTTTGCCCTAAAACTATTTTCTGTTCTGTCAATTGTCTTGAAAGTATTTTCTGTTCTGTCGTTTGCCCTAAAGTCGTTTGCGCTAAAAGTTTGCCTTGTCTAGAAAATTGCTTGAATCCACGTCTATATGCGTTTGCCCTAAAGTCGTTTGCCCTAAAGGTGTTGTTTGCCCTCCACTTCAGGGAAAATGCCTTTAGGGCAAAATATGTGTACCCCATGGACCTAGCAAATAATTTATATTCGTTTGTCAAGTTAATTTTGAAATATTTTAGAGAAGTCTCTACTTTGTTAAGCATTAGTCGAATGCGTTTCAAATTAAAATAAGCTAGTTTTGATCGCCTGTAAACGAAAACTTACCCACGCATTAAAATGTTGAAATTTGACAAATACTTCCCCTAATTCGTTGCCATCATTACTGACCACAAGAAAAAATATTTTTGTGCAATTAACACAGTGGTTCTTGTAAAGTATTGCAGATTAACAAAGCGCAACCTGTATACCTACAACATAAGTAAGTAACATACTAGGTTGTCACTTTGTGAAGAGCAATAAAATACTATGTTTTTGCAAAAAAAAAAAAAAAAAAAAACATTCACTTAACGGCAAGGAAGTTCATGACAAACCCTAGTTGTGGGAACGTTTTCGTTTCGGGAATTGCTGAAATCTTAACTGTATACCGTGTGCACTCGAACAAATGAAACAAATGATGCATTGATAATACACGCTATTGTGGCGTAGATCAGTACAGAGCATACATAAATAAGGAGCAAACTGTCTAACGTACATATCGATAACCAGTTAATAATAGTGGCAATGTGCAGACGGGGATATGCGACTTTGCGTACTCGCGAGTACTTACTGTTACTCCTTTTGTCCTAAATGTGTAAATAAAGTGCCATTTAATTGCACTGACTGTAAAATAATTATTGTTGTCGCATACCCTTCCTTGCACATTTAAGGCCTACGCTATCATTGACGTGTTTATAGGCTGTTTGGGATAAAGTGAGCACCTTCAAAAGTTATATTTTCAGCCAATTCGTATCTTTACGCGGGTAACTGTTAACGAAGGGAAATGCCTAAACTCTCCGGACACGTCACTTAATGATTGCGCATGTGAGATAAATCGTGCAATCTGTAGGCACCTTTATATTTTGATAAAGGAACGTTTATATATATACACATACATATATATACAGGTATGTAGATTTCAGTTGATTTTATTTCAGTGTTGCTGTATTTAAGTAGGAAAATACGCAGAACTTTATTCGGCAAATCGCTGCCAACCATACAAGCAGTAAGGGAACTATTGTTTATGTAGAATAATATGTAGCAACGGCTAGTGATAGTTTTCAAAGGTTACATTTTTAGCGCACACTTTATCCCTAACGATCTATATAACGAACTTAGGCACTTTGGGAACTCAGTAAAAGTATGCCCCTCTTGTACCAGTGGCGAAGCATGGATGTATCCTCCAAGGAAAGCTCTATTTGACACTAAGTACAGACCTGCACATTTCGCGTTCAAGTTATGTGACTAGCTCATCTGACTTCTGTTGTTGGCCGACTGTTTGTGTGGTTGGTACGCCTGAAGGACTTTTCCAACTAATTAGTAGAGCCAGTGATTTTTGAGGAAAATAATTATGCCTCAGGTGCACAACTGCAGCTCTGCTTCATGGTCAGTGATTGGTTGTTTTTAACTCTCAACGTCTTGGGGATCTATTCGCATATCTCAGAAGTGTAGTGTCACAGTAACCTCATTCTCATTGGTACAGTCAAATGAGCCAAGCCTCTCCACAAATACGCTCTGCCAATAACCATGGAGCAGAGGTGTAGACGTGAACGAGAGGCATTGTCACAAAATGTTGCATAATTCTTTTCACCAAAAATCACCGGCTCTACTAATTACTATATGAGTTCAACTGTAAAATGTAAGGCGAGCACACAAAGGTACGAATCCCGTAGCCAACAACGCCTCGGAGTGTAGTCGGGCGAATATAAGCCGGTGTAATCTAACAACGCGACATTTGTACGTCTCTATCAACTACTAGCACCGCCGTAGAAGAACAGGTCTGGACACACCCGGAAACTTGACCCCCTTGTTGTTTGGCTGTAGTTCACCAAGTTACCGAGAGTGTTGTGTGTAATTGGCAGAGACCTGAAAAATTCTCGCGTTCACTGACATGTAGGCTAGCCTCCAAGAACATGTGTGTATTCAAGTAGACATTATCTGCTCACTGGTTTCTCGATGGCGCAGTGATATGGGCCTCTATTTAGTTGCTTCTGTACTATTGGCTAAGCGACTTCCAGCAAGTGTCGAATAAATCACGGACCAATTGTAAAGTAGCACGAACTTACAGTTGCTGGAATTCTAGCTTGGGGCCAAAAGAAAACGCGAATTTGTCAAGTATCTAGTGATTGGTTGCAATCAGGGCGGTCGGGCTCAAACTCCGCCCACTCCATCCCACAAAGATAAACGATTTATCAAAACGTATTTTTTTTTTTATCAATTTATGAAAATACTTCCTTAACTGACAATCGTAAAGCGTGGCGCCAGCAATCATTATTTACTTTCTAATATAAACAATGGAAAAAAGTGGGCGGATTTTGATCCCGACCGCCCTGATTGCAGCGCCAAAGAAATACAACACTCTCGGTAACTTGGTGAACTACAGCCAAACGGACAAGGGGGTCAAGCAAAATACATTAGTAGATAGGCGATTGCAAAGACGATACGTTCAGACCTGTTCTTCTACGACCGTGACTACTAGTCTCAACCACGGTCGTAGAAGAACAGGTCTGGACCCTCGCCTATCTAACAATGTATTTTGCTTGACCCTCTTGTTGTTTGGTTGTAGTTCGTCAAGTTACCGAGAATATCGTACTTTTGGCGCTGTAATCCGGGCGGTCGGACTCAAACTCCGCCCACTTTTTCCCATTGTTAAATTTATAAAGTAAATAAAGATTGCTGGAGCCTTTTATTAAATTTGTGAGTGAAGGAAGTATTTCATAAATTGATAAAAAAATACGTGTTGATAAATTGTTTATCTTAGTGGGAAGGAAGTGGGCGGAGTTTGAGTCCAACCGCCCTAACAGCAGCGCCAATAAAACACTATAATTCTCGGTAACTTGGTGAACTACAGCCAAACAACAAGGGAGTCAAGTTTCCAGGCGAGTGTCCAGACCTGTTCTTCTACAGCCGTGGTCTCAACATTGAATTGTACTTGGAATAATTTGTAGTTAGAGACGGGAAAAATTCGCGGTTCACTGATCTGTAGGCTTGTCTCCATGGATATCTGTTTGTTAAGCAGACAACAGCTGTTAATTAGTTGCTCGTTGTAAAGGTGAAACAACACGATTTGGTCCCCCATTTACTTGCTTTTTTATTATTGGCTCAACGCTCTCCAGGAGTCAAACTAAGCAAAAACCAATTGAGAAAGTTATACGAAGTTATAGTTGTTTGAATTCTTGCATGCGTTCAGAATAAAACGCGAATTTCTCAGGTCCCTAGTTATAGTGTCAGGGTCAGGCATTCTCTCCTGTCAGTAGCGTGCAGGCGAGGGGCTCATGCTACAGTAATACAACTGTCGTAGCAAATTACGAGCGAATGGAAAAACTTGCAGTTTCGCTTACCTTGTATGATATCCTCCAAGAATATACGTGAACTCAAGCATACAGCAGCTGTTCATTAGCTGCTCGCTTCCACGGTGAATTTGACATGCATTTAGTTACATGTGTGTTATTGTCAAACTGTTTTATTTTGGACATACGCCATTGCAATATTATTTCGTCCCAGAAATCTTAGAAAGTGACTAAGAAAAACAAACACCGAAATACGAAAAAAGAGTAAACAAACCGAGTTAGCTGTAATCAACACATCCATAAACCAAAACAACAGATCATGAAAGATCCCATACGGAATTAGTCAACAACAAATAAAGGAAAGAAATAATGATAAACGTCAAAAAATAAAAGTCGAAATACAAAACAGACTAACATGTAAAACTCAGGACATCACGATTAAGACAGCGCAGACAATACTGGAAATAATACAGTAATGGACGCAAGACAGGATAAAGACAGATAAATTCCAAAGGCCGACTTTTCACGACGTTTCTGGCCTTTGGAAATTTGCCGTGTTCTTTTATGTCTTCATCGTTGTGTTGTCTAGTGTGCTATCTGTGACGTGCCAAACGTGTTTCCACTGAGGGTTGACGATTCAGAAGAGGGGGGGGGGGAAGGCTCCTGGCCAAATTTCAATTGTTTTAATAGTTGTTATATTTGTACGAGATACGGTTTATTTTATATACGAACATTGTGGCTAATTTTTACAGTTATAAAAAATTTCTAACACACAGTTTTTGCATAATGGCATGTCAGAGTCCAAATTAGCATACATTGTTTTACGCTAGAAAGAAAAACCAACTGGCTAACCGAAATTAAATAATTCACTTTGAAGAACAGTTTCACGAGCTACGTCAAGATACGTAAAACAGCATTACATTTTATTGCATATTAAAAATTGCAGAAAATTGTCAATGTTTATTACAAATTTTGCACTTTTTTCAAAAGTACAAAAATATTCAGTGCTGTGTTATACACATCTTTGACTTAGCCCGTAGCACATTGTTCTTCAGTGTGAATAATTTCATTTCGGTGAGTCAGTTGGAATTCCATTTCGAGTTTTTCTTTAATTCTTTCTCTCGCAATATTTCTTAATAGTTTTACGTAAAACACATTTGTTTGGAAAAGTTGTCTTTGAATTTGGCCCTACAAGAATTAATTAATTTTGTCGCTGATTACCCATTTATGATTTTTCTGTTTCCACCTTCGCAGAATTATTCAAACTCTAGCTGTAACTTAATTGTTTCCGACTTCTTTTCTTTTTTTTTCTCTCAAGACTGATCGTACAATACGACGTTCTGTAAAAAATTTAATACAAATACACTCCACTGATTTAGCTTGTGGCACTGCAGAGCGGAAATTCTTTAAATGTCGCGACTTCCATTCCAGAAGCCAAATGTAGGAAACAATTGTCTTAATACTACACTCACACTGTCCACGATGTCATATTCGGCACTTCATTATGACCAAATGCACAAATATAATTCGGAAACATAAGTTATTGTATCAAATTAATATTGATCCAAGATAGCGACGAATGTTATACGCAAAACTGTGTGGTTGCAAGAGAGGCAGAGTTAAGGTTAATTCTATAACAGGTTGGAAAGATCAATCTTAAAAGTATGGCACAGGGAAACTTTTGGCCCATTGAACACTGGTATCGGGAAGTGGTACAATCTGACCAACCACAGAGCTTTCGTGGATTTTAAGTTACACAAAGTTTATAATATAAAAGCCAGAATGGTTTCTTTTTCGCTTTAAAATTAAGTTACATGACTTTTCTCTGTGCCAAGCCTGGTTAAATCCAATTTTAGTACAGTCACGTGTTTTACTCAAGGAGTATAAGACCAATGCCGACGGTTTATCTCTGTGTGTGACCAAATTGAACGGCGCCATATTGCAGCCCAACACATGCAATGTCTTGTACCAAAGTTTTCTTGTTGAAAAAAAATTACCCTCACCCGTTCTAAAATACACAATTTCCTATCTTCGCCTGCAATATGTCAGCGTTCAATTTGATAGTGTGACAAAAGAGCAGCGTAACAGTCTAGATAATTTATGACGTGTTTGGTTTTACTAGACACGTTAGCGATAACAGTGTAACTAGAGGTAGAAAATTTCCCTGTGCTAAATTCTCCTGTAATAAAACCAATTTTCTTTCTAACCTGCAGTATAATGAACATTAGCAGAGTCCTTAAGGATCAGTTATTTTATTCCCCAGGGTTTCATTTGCAATGTTGACACAGGCGCGGTGGTGTACGACAGCTGCTCGACGTCCAGCTCTGCACGGAAGGCACTGGTGTCCGCCATGGTGGAGCGGGAGTGTCTGCACACTTACCATCTGGGTGAGTTCCTCGTCTTTCCTCCCTTGTAACCATTTAGATTACTAAATTAATAGAGACCCTGAATTATCGCGCAAATTATTTCTGCATCAGCTTTACGCTCACATCTGCAGCTCTACGCCATGGTTACCGGCAGCGTGTCTTAGTGAAGGGGCGTCGCTTATTTGACTGTACCAATCATAACACGGTTATTGAGACACCACACGTCAGGAGGAATCCCAAAGATAAGAGTCAAAGACATCCAGCTAGTGACTATGCAGAAGAAATGCAGATGCGCACATGAGGACCTGAAACAAGTTGTTATAAAACATATTTTCGCGAAAGTTCAAGGTCACTATAAATAATACATAAAGTCATTTATTTTGGTGAAAAGAATTTCGCACCAACTTGCGTCAGTGACTTATGTGCACATCTGCAGCTCTGCTTCATGTTTATTGGCAGCGTGTCTTTGAGCATAGGCGCCACTTATTTGACTAAACCAATGAGAATAGGGTTGCTGCGAATCACGTCTGTGATTTGTGGGTAGAACCCCAAGAAGCTGAAAGTTAAAAACATCCTTAGGGACCATTTTGATGCAAATATTTTTATATTAGTTCGTTTCAGTGCCTTATGTACACACCTGTAGCTCTGTTTCATTGTCAGTGAATGTTTTTAACTGTTCCGTGTCTTAACGTTTTACCTAAAGAAGTAGAATGCATTCTTTACAACCAAAATTGTCCAGCGGATATGATGGTAAGTATAAGTTGTAAATTGTTAAAGCAATGTACCATGTAATTTAGTTCCCAGATATACCACATCTGCAATGCTATCTTTGAAACAGGTTTGTATCTTGTTAGATTCAAATGGGCTATGGTCACACCGCTGTTTAAAAGACCGATCTCTGCTCACTTGTTTTTCAAAAGTCGTGTATGGGAAGATCAATTCTTCGAAGTTGTTATTGGAAAAGTTTTGGATTTGAGAAACCTTAATATTCTACGAATGTTTTGTAAGTTTGTTGAAAACCTTGTTGGCTAGGAAGGTGACGAAGATGTAGGATGTGGTTGTCGCAGGGATGTTGGCGGAGCGGCGCTCCGCTAGCTGGCTGCAGAGCCTGGCGGACAGCCTTGGAGTGACGCCCGGGGTTCTTCCTGAGACGCCGCCTCCGGCCCGCCTGTTAGAGCGGTGGCTGGTGACGCTCGGAGGGCCAGCGAGGGTGCGCGTCGTCGCCTCCTCCCCGGACCTGCTACACCTCTTCGGCACGGCGGCCGCCGAGCATGGCGTGTGTGTGCGCAGCGAACACCTGCTGCCCAGGTACGTGTCTACCCAACCAGCCTACAAGAACGAACATTTGCCTCTAACCTACCGAATATACAGTAAAATGAACAAGCCCAGCCATGATTTTGTGGTGAAATTATTTTTCCACCGTTTGGTTTCAATGCCTTTGCGGATGTTTTAACAGTCACTTGTCTCAGAGTTCCGCTGGCAAATCACAGGCGTATGGTGTCACAATAACACTATTCTGATTGGCGCAGTAATGAAAGACGTGCCTCAATAAAGACACGCTGCCAATAACAAACCATAAATCGGAGCTGACGGTTAGCACGTAAAGCATTCAAACAAAATGGTGCAAAAATCTTTTCACGGGAAACTTGTGAACCTACATACTTAATGATGGAGACGTTATAAACTGTTATTTGATTGTCAAAAAAATAATTTAACCGTATTTATTTACGTCCGCGAGTCTAAATATCTTTAAAATTATGTTTGACGGTAGTAATTTATATAAGAAACCAAAAATTTTACATATCTTATTAATTTTCTTCGGTAACGATTAAATCTTTCATGCCATAGTATTTGTTCTGGAATGCTTCCAAATTTGAGCCATTTTTAATATCGCTAATAATGATTTTCTAATTGACACTTTGAGGATTATGCTCGAACTAATCTTGGGATTCAAACTTAACATTTTCTCGTCTTTCGAAGAATAAAGCTACTGAATTAGTTTCACTGTCTCTACAGTGGACATCAGAATTTTGCAGCCCGTTGAAAATGCATCACATGACAAATTGGATAATAGTTTCCGTAAGATCGTTTTGCTGACAGCAATATAGAGCGGATAATTTTACACATCTGCTAAATGCACTTTTATTGGGGTCATAGTTATCATTCCATTCTATCCAATGGTTACTTCCTAGTCGATAACGCCTGTTGTACTATGCAGTGGGTGCGTCCAATGTGCTGCGGACCAATAGAAGGGATGTATGCAGGAGTACATATGGTACAGACTAATAGGTGAAATAGGCATACAGAGGCCAACAGACCTAGTGTTCCTGCAGGCCAACAAAATTTGTGTTACTATTAAAACAGTTCAGTCATGTTTTTCATGTTAAAATTATTTAGTAATAGTTTTGCAAGTTTTATTTCATATTTAAAATAAATTTGCCTTTATTTTACTACACAGAAAATACTTATGCCAGAAAAGAAAACTATTTTGCTGCAAAAATAATTAAGTACTTAACCCCGTACGTACATATTTATTTATTCTTTGAAGCACGATCAAAGAATTTTTTTTCTGTGGTTTAAAGAAAGTCTCAAGGGGAAGACAGACGTCGGTTGAGAGTTTTGCCCATAGAGGCTATGAGGCAAACGGTGAACGAACAAGAGTCGGCCTTAGAATGCGCGACCAATCGCGGTAATCTTTAGTCCAATATTACGCATGTTATAACTGTAGCAGTATGTTATTATTTCACGTGTCAAAAGTCAAAAGATTGAACTACAGACGCCATTTTTAACTACTTGTCTTCTCTCAAGTGACATGCGATAGAACTGCAGTACATAGGTGCAACTAGAACGGACGTTTGGGGAGGGCACAATTTTGTGAATACTGTTATACTCAAGTTATCCCTACCTGTAATCAGTAACGTAGTCAGAAATTATTAATTTCAGACGGGGAAGGATGGCTATCCTGCGAATATTATAAAGCATCACCCACCACATCTTCAAGCGGGGAGTATTTCGGATTTCAAGGTGCAAAATAGTGCTATTTTAGCAGTTTTCATTGCTAAACATCACTGGTTATTCAATATTAAATTAATTGTAATTTTTAAGACCTTGGTTGATTATTTATTTGAGGGGGGGGGGCCTGTGCCCTAGTACCCCCCCCCCTCCCCTTAGTTGCGCCTACGCTGCAGTAACAAGAGGCGTCTATAGATTATAGTTTTTTACCTTTCGTGGAAATAAACTACGTTTCCAGAGTTATGTACAGGCATATTTTGCTAGAGATAGTGAAAGATGTTTTTGTCAACGCGTAACATCGAGGTTTTAGCGCTGGTGAAGGGTGACATGAGGTGAGTATAGAGCAGCACCGGAATGAAAGAGCGGGGGAAACGGGAGATCCACGAGAAAACCCGCGGACCAACGGCATCGTTCGGGACGATTTCCACATGGGAAAATCCGGGGACCGATCCCTTCGGGAATTGAACCTGGATCGCCTTGGTGGGAGGCCACTCGGCCACCGCGTCCCTTATATCTTACAAGAGACTCCTCTCAAAAAGAAAATTATTGATGCTATGTACAAGTGTACGTGAATAACTTCTGGGTTGTGTTGAAAGTCAGTACAAGTATGTGCAGACTTCAAGAAGTAACATATGGTCGACGTGTCATTTCAGTGGCTGGGCGGAGATGAAGCAGTCGCTCTCGGCGCCTGGCCTCGTGCTGGTGCTCGGCTCCTCCAGAGAGATGGATGCTGTGCTGGACCACTCCTCCGACATCGTCTCCTCCGCTGCTCGCTGGCTCTTCCTCCCCACGGACGCCGTCCTCGAGCCCGCCGCCATCGGTAAACCTCGCGTTCACTAAAGACGTTTATGAAAAGCAAGGCCGCGTGCAGAAAATTTCTTTCGAAGGATTCCCAAACCCCAAGACTATATTTTATCAAGCTTATATTTCTGTTTTATTTGCTTTATTTCTAGGTTGTGTTATACTTGGTATTGAACTACAGTAACCATGACATTTTAATACAGTAACGAAAAATTGTAGGTGGTCCAGCATTCGGGAAAGTAATAAAATAACACCACCCCCTCCAAATAAAATGGCGTGTCTAGGTGCCCTCTCCTGGAAAAATTTGTGTTTCAAAATGGAGCTATTTTAGTTCTTGTGAGGTAAAGAAATATCACTCTAATGTCAGTATTTTGTGGTGAAACAGTTTTAACATTTCTATGGGGAGGGGGCCCAGACCCGTTGCCCCCCCCCTCCCCTCCCGCGAGTGGTCACGATGAAAAGTAACCTTCGGCTGTTAGGTAAGTTCACTCAGTCTACTAAGTTAATTATGTTATCCCCTCCTAAACGTTTGCAAACAGCTCTGGTTTTTAAGGTGGCGAGAAATCAAAATAAATCTTAACATTTTATACACTTACTTAATATAGTGTTTCGTGATGATTTT
>PNEQ01088795.1:18101-36807 GCA_003012365.1 Medauroidea extradentata | reverse complement strand
ATCTCCAGAACTCTTTCTTGTTTCCGTGCCCCTGAGACACCGCTCGCGTGGGAGACTCCGCCCGCCACGCTTACTTTCGGCTCATATAATTTCCACGTGCTCACCACAGCACTCTTCGCAGTTTCAGCTATCGGACGGCTATAGGTCCGAGCCCGCTTAAGGATCCATTTCATCCCACGTTAAAGTGTTTCCAATAAACCTCGTGTCGGTGAACTAGATTTTGTGACTAACTTTATTTTTACTCCGTTTCCGTCACCATCTAGGTGCCGGATGCACCCTTCACGACCGGTGACTGTATATTGTGTATTGCTGAGTAATCTATTATATATTGCTGCTAACAAACTCTTCAAAAATAACCACGCTGGCCTTAGCGTTCCACGCGGCCACGCACGGTCTCTAGTGACCCCACTCCACCTCCGACAGGCCATCACGGGACGGGGCTTCGCCTCGAATGCACGCCCTTCCAGCCCAGAGAGTCTCGTGCTAACCCGAGTGACTGGTTAGCTGGCGCCCATTATAGTCACCCCTACTTTAAATTTACCACAGCCAACACCCCCCGTGATCCCGGCCACGTCATGTGGAACTGTTTATAAAAGTAGTCTAAAAAAATGTATTGTGTATTTTTGTTTTAGCTAATCCATTCGAACAAAAACTATCACTTCGTGCTCAACAAAATTTTAGAATCGTTGATATGTGCATCTACATGTGGAAGATTGAAAAACTGAATTTTATGGTTGAAAAATAATGTGTTCCAATACAAAATTATTTTCCCATTTTTTTCTTGGATATAATACTCGCAATTTCGGTAACAACTTCACATTTTAAGCTAAGCCAAATACAAAAACAAGACAAATCTTCCACCAAATTACTACTAGCGCTCGGCGACAAGAAGGGAGTCACATTTCATTCCTCAGTGTCAAGACCTCTACCTTCATAGACTGTGATTAAAACCGATTAAAACTAAGGTTAATTCTATTAAATTAAATCTTATTTCTAATCAGCTTTGACTTAATACATGTCTTTTGAGATGCTTGTCTTAGAATAGCTGAAGTAATGATTGTTTATATGTTTAATGGTGTACTGGCGATCTTTCCAAAGGTACACAGAAATTTTTTTGTAGAAACATTTGTTTTTTTATGAATTTAGATATGACGACATTAATATGAACTTTCTCACTGTGGTATATTATTCACTATTACGTTGGCAATACACGTTTGGCCGAGTCAGTTCTGCTATGGCATCGTGCAGCTAAAGGCAAATAAAACGTATCTGTTGTTGTAGCTGTTAAGTACCTCAAAGTTATTACACTCATACACGAATATCCATTTATAACCCTATCTGGCCTTGGTATGGGTATCCAACCAATAACCATCATGGGTTTTTATGTGAGTTAATCTGCCGAAGAGACATCATCAATAAAATTATCTCTTCTTTCCCTTACTACATCAATACTTTTCTTTTTTTATATATTTCAATACACAACAATTTTTATTTAAAAAAAAAACTCTTAGAGAAAGCTATATCTCTGCTATTCATATTCATGGCGCATACAGATTTAAGATAATAATATAAATTGTTCTCTGGGCAAGTACAAATAACAGTTCAATACCTAAAAATTTAATAGGGACAATCATAATGCTTACAGTATAAAATAATACAAATATAATAGAAATATAGTAAATTTTGACTTCATGTTACATAATTATCTGTAATACCAGAAATGAAAATATGAATAAAAATATTTAGACCAATACAAAACAATTTAGTGACAATAAAACAAGAGATTACTAATTAATGAACCAATAAATATCTGTTCCAATAAAATGGCGTGCAAAATTACTAAGACTTGAGAATTCTCATTTCTTTAACGGCACTTACAAGGTATCTACCTGGTGTGAATCAATACTTTAGAGTAGGATAATACCTTTGATATAATCATAACCATGCATACAATATGATTTTGTTTTGTATTCCACAAGATTACAACAATTTGTAAATAAAAGTAGGCAGTTGGAAAATTCATGGACAAGTAAAACAACTTTGTACAGTTACTGTTTTAGTTTACAACAGGTAGGTAATTTCTTCCCTACCAAACCCACATTGTAAGATCATATACAACTAGCGTTGCAAATACTGTATGTCTGAAAATATTAATATCATTGAATCACATATACAACTGGACGAGGGTTCGAATTACACCAGCAGAAACTGTCACAATCTGAAAGAAATTATAAAATATTGGTTCACTCTTCGTTGGCTATGATCTCAAGTTCTAAAATACTTAGCAGGAGAAACTATTCTAGCAATAGCAATAAAAGGTAAATATCACAAACAGCTACGCGTACAATATTCAGCAAAGAAACTGCATAAATGCAGACGAATTTCAGTGAACCATGTCAGGATATGACTCTAGAAAACAGTTCACCAAATATTATTTGCTAACTAATTTCCTGTTTTGCTTCTAACAAGTTAGCTTTAAATCTGGAAAAAAACTAAGTGCATCCTGTTTAATCCAAAAACCGGAGCTGATGAAACAAAAATTAATGTGCAAAACCAATTCATTAGCTGTGTGAAACAAACCTGTTTTCTTGGCTTGAATATTGATGACAAATTATCGTGGAAAGCCCATGAAAGCCATATTGTAAAAAAGTTGAACAAGTCGTGCCATATACTTAAATCTCTATCAGGACTAACCTCAATAAAATGTTTGAAATCAGTTTATTTTTCTTATGTGTCCTCTCTCACATCAATTATGGCATAATTTTCTGGGGTACAAGTAAATCCAATTTACAAAAAGTTTTTATTGCACAAAAAAGGTCCTTGCGCATAATAAAATGCTTACCTCCAACAAAAAGTTGCAGAAACATATTCAGGGTGTTAGGTATTTTCCCAGTACCTTGCGTGTATATCTACAAGAGAATCCTTTACATACACAAAAATAAAGTTAAATATGACACAAATGTCCAAGTGCATTGTCACAACACCAGAACGAAGAATAATTTCCAACTAAAAACTGTAAACAGAGCGCAGACACTAAAGACAGTAAATAACGTGGAGATAAGGTTCTATAACAAACTACCTGAAAGTATCAACATTCTAAATGGAACTAGACTGTTCAAAGAGCATTTGCAAACATTTCTGCTAAAAAATTAATTTTATAGTGTTGAAGAATATTTGTCTGACAATTAAATTTCTGATCCTAGTTTTGAGCAAAAATAAAAAATTGTCATACAGATGTTGTAAATGTAGTATATGTACATGTTAGCTGTTAATAATAATCATGAACAGACTTGTAAACTGTCAGCACATTTGTGAGTGTATGTAAGTGTATATCAACAAACACCTGCTCGCATCTCATTTAATGTACTATATATAGGGTGCTGTTTAACTTAGAAGTCCCAGCATGCAGTGAATGCAAGTATACTTAAATTGTTGCAAATTTGTTTTGTTTGTCTTGTCTACTTGTGTTATTGTTTGTCTTGTACCTATGTCTTTTTTTGTATCTACTCACTGACAAGTTCAAATAGCATTATTGTATGCTCAACTAAACAATAAAAATCTATCTATAGAAAGTAGCTACTCATCATATCTGGCCAAAGTACTGATTTTAAACTTAATTGATGAAAAAGGTTCTTAAAAAAATTACAAGTAGTTATACACAAATAAAATTGTAGTTTAATTACATCGAAACTTTCAGTTTTTCATTAGGTCACCTTCAGTTAGGTAAATTTTGCTAAACAGTACACAAGTGGGAAGGGCAGGAGATAGAGGGAGCTACAGAATACAAGTACCTAGACATAACTAAGCAGATTGACTTAGGGTGGAGAAGCAGGTAGAGACAGAAGGGTGCCTAATGGGAGAAGGGCTCTTGGTATGATGGGAAGAGTATTAAAGGGTGTTAGTAGTGCAGTGAAAGCAAAGGCGTATATTACAATGGTACGACCAGTGTTCGATTTTGCCGTCGCAGAGTGAGATACTTCTGAATTGGAGGTGCAGGAGCCTGATAAGGTGCAAATATGGGCAGCAAGGTGGGTGAAGGATAAATGGGGAAGGCAAGGGCCGGCTGGTGAGGACAAAGGGAACTTTCGTCATCTGTGATGCTGAAGGAACTGGGGTGGAACTCAAAGGAGAGGAGAAGAGTGGAAAGGTTGGTCAGGGTGTACAGGGTGGTGAATTGAGAGGGAGGCTGGGATAAGTTAGGCTTCCTGTTTAAGTCAGAATATAGAGGAAGTAGGAATAATAGCGAGAAGATCCAGGTGATGAGCAGAACAGAGTGGGGTAGGCAGTCAATGCTTAGGAGGTAAGTGAAGGAGTGAAATTTACTTTCAGAGACATTGGCGATGGTGAAGAGGGTTGGAAACTTTAGGAGAGGATTGGTAGGTGACTGAGGAGGAGGTTACGTCTTGCCACCAGGTGTTTGCCCAATTTCAAATTGTTTTATTATTATTACTACTACTATTTTTAATGATGGGTCAGTAGTATTGGATCTCACGCATTGAGACTGAATAAAAAACTACACGGGTAGCTTATTGAACAAGACTCAATCTTTAAAAACAAAATGATCGGCTTTCGATGCATATTTTTTCAGTACTTATTTTTAAATTTTTGACTGCAGTGATATAATAAACAATGAGACTTGACTGGTTATCCATAAAGTAAACATGAAGCCATTGTAAGCACATAAATTATTTAAATTTGGCATTTTAAACACAGAATTATCTTACAGCTTATTATTTGTACACTTTAACAATATCTGAAAGTTTTTGTGCAAATCAACTTATGTCTGAAGGTAGACTTCACTTCTGGAGACAAGTGCTCTGTCGTGCTCCTTCCTCAACTGTGGCGGAGTTGAAGTTACGCTTCAAACAACGAGTATTAATGGAGTTTCAATGATATGGTTGAGTTGATTTTTAAGAAGATTGTATGTATTCAAGAGGAATCATATGATTTTATGTGGTCTGTGTATTATATAAATATTAATGTAAATAAAATTAAATTTTTTGAAAATTTGTGTTTTGTACCGTGTCCAAACATATTACAGTAAATTAGCGGAAAGGTAGAGTCATGCTAGAAAACAGAATATACTTGTGTGGAAGCCAGTCATGGGATATTATATATTGTGGGGCTGAGTACAAGGAAAGTTGTATCTGTGTATATGGTTGGGTGGTTAAGTGTAATAACAGTCTGGGCAGATTGTGACAGGAAGGGAGTGAAGGCTGAGTTGGTGGAGTCCGAGGAGGGGAGGAAAGGGTGGTGAAGGTGTGGTAAGGTAAGTGGGGGAGTGGTAGAGCATGGGTGGTGGTGAGGTTGGGGGGGATGGTTGATTGGAGGGGGTTATGGGAAGGGGTGGTGAGGGTTCGGTAGGGGGGATTACTGTGAGGTGGGAAAGGAATGGTCTGCATATGTAGTATGGATATGTATATGATATATCAGTCCCTTGGATAGTGTAGTGTTGTTCGGATAGTTTCTGCCATTTTTAAAATCAGTTTAAAATCAGTTTGAAATAATTATCGCAAACAATTGATTGTTTTTATCGATAGTTGATCGGGTTTACCTATGTTAGTGATAGGATGTGTACTCGAAGCCGAAGTTTACAGTTATAACATGAGTGCATTATAGTTTACAAAGAAAATTGATGTAATTTACTTTTTTTGTGATTTTTGCTGAAACTGATAGATTTGATCGAAAATCGATCGAGTATAAACCGATTTTGTTTGGGCGAACTGGTCCACAGGAAAATATCCTTGTGTGTTGTAAGCAATTAAAAAGTTATTAATTTTTTAGTATTGACTGATTTTATTGGGAATCGATCGAATATAGCTAAGATGATGGCAGACATAAGCAGATACAATATGGGTCTTTTAAAAAACAAACTATAAAAACATCAAATATTTTAAAGAATAAATTTTTATCAATTGATTTTATTGGTTTTGAAATATTGATTATCAGTGAAGCACGAAAAATGCGCAATCCAGCCGTTTTGAGATGACAATTGGGTCATGCTGATTTTGAGACATCCACGAATGTAATTTCGATGAGATAAGGTAAAAAAGGGAATTTTTTCTGGAAAAATAGGAAATTTTTCGAAAAAAAAAAAAGAAATTTTGAGTAAACTTTGGGAAATTTTGGGGGATTTTTGACCTTTTCGTGACCTCTAGGGCATGTTTTAAGGTCAAATATAAGATGGCGGCCGTGACAATTCAAGATGGCATCCAGGGCTTCACTTGGGAGGGCGCCTCACAGCAGCTCCAGTCCCAGAAGGAACTATTATATACAACTGATAACCACTACAATTTTGAGTGATAAATACAAAACACACACATACCTTGATAAAAGTAATGGCTAAGAAGAAATATAAACTTTCTTTGTGAATAATAATATAACAATGACACCACAGCCTGTTTCATTAAAAACTAATAACGTTATATGTAAGTAGAGTGTTGTATAAAACCACGCAAGTAAGATTGCTAACAAGACACTTCTAAAATAAGATATACGGGTAAGTACAAGCACAGTCAAGTGTAGTTTACAATCACATTTTTTTTGCAGCAAGTTTTTAAGCAGTCTCTTTATGAAACTAAAACAATATTCAAAATTTTTATCTAACACGATAAATATTTAGTCTATAAATTAAGTCATAAGGAGTTTACTTTGAGAATTTGATATATCACTGCACCGCCAGTTCACTTTCATGTTACTTAACCTCACTATTTCCATATTACAGGGACATTGTAATAGGTGAAGTGTGTATGGAGGCAAAGTTGATCCACTCACTTTCATTAAACATAGGAAAAACAAGTTAATGGCTTGACCTAAAGAGAAAGTAGAACATAAAATGTGCTCAAAGTGAGAGTTGCGAAGGGAGGGGGGTGAATCTGATGTAAAGGCGGCCATCATGGGTGATGTTACAGCAGCCATTTTTATTACTTATATTTTATTTATGGTATTTCGAATTTTATATTGTTTTTACTATTGATATTTGTTTTATTTGTTCTTACATTTCGGTTTCTATTTTCTACTTTTTATTTTTTCTTCACCTGCCACCAATTCGTTTCCTATTTTATGACTGTCGGTTGTTTACATCATCTCGGAGACGCAATCTTTGTGCTGGGAGATGGCCCCTTCCATTAACACGCTTGCTCGGTCTCGATGCGCTTCAACTACCGCTATCAGTGCACGACTCTATGCGCTTCAACTATCGCTGAGAGCCAGCAGCACGGTGAACGACTCTATGCACACACATGCCCTATCTACACAGAGATTTATAACCAAGTTTTATGGTGTCATTTTCTTCACAAGAATTACCACATCAGTCGAATATATTAAAAAATTAAATATTTCTGTTCATAAAAAGTAAACAAACCACACAGTTCTGTGTTTTTTTTTTTTACGTTTCTTTAAATATTCAGCAAGTGGTTAGTTGGAGACAGATATGAAACGTTTTTAAGGTGGTAGAAACACAATTACACACAGGCAGCAAGGTGATCGCACACACTTGTTCCCCTTCATAAAACAGACTGTAAGGATGAATCGACCAAAACAATAAACAAGATAGAATATTATCAGATACAGTGCATGAGGCAAGCATGAATTATATCATGAATAGTTATTGAAAAAAAAAATGTCACATACCCAAAACGAACCATAAAGTGTAAATTAATGCTATAAAAATACCTGTAAGTTGTGAATTATAACGGAAAACACGGGAGGCAAGCAATAGATAATTAATGCATGAATTGTTCACCTAAGACCATGGGTGGATCCAGAGCGGGAGAGGGGGAGGGGTCATGACCCCCCCACAGGCCTTGTGACTGAAAATTATATTTTACTGACTACGGAAAATTGCCGAGTTATTTGCTTTTGCAATAAATGAAGAGAGTGTGTGTGATCGGTGATCACTGATGATCATGATCTATGTAGGCTACTTTTTGTTTGATATGTACTAGTGTTTCCATATTCCATTATCCTGTTTCTTTTCTCGTTATTTCCAGAAAGTAATTTCAATATATATATATATATATATTACAATTATTAACACAACATACAATTAAACAGGAACAAAAAATTTTTTTCGCTCTTTTTTTCCTGGTTGTTCTCTTATAATTGAAAATGTTCTTTCTTTTCTTTGCCGAAAACGAAAAATGTTTCGCCACCATGCCGCTAGATAGTGCGCGCATCGCGATAGCAAGGAAAAATCAAGAACCATCAGCGCTGTACAGCGCAGGCTCGCTCACGAAATGTTTCATGTGATACATTGATTTGTGAATGTCAATCCAGTCAATATTACAACATTGCAGTGTGATTTTTTTATAAGTAAACAAGTTCAAAACATATAATGGTAAGTTAAGATGAAGTATATTTATCTATACAGTAAATTCATGTAACATTAAAGTTTATAAACATCCCAATAAAGTCACTCACACATCGTTACAAATTCCAAACATAGTGTTGGAAATTTAAAAACAGAAGACGCGGGATTTCCCCGGACTAGTTGTTGAACATTATGGTGCTTCGCACTGACATAACAACATTTCTCTTTTTCGTTGTTTTGGCTTAAATTAGGTATTAAATAGCTTAATTATTGCCATGTATAGGAACAGAATACTAGCTGCACAAAAAATTTATTTGTATGACAATCAACATTTTTAATGTCCGTTTATTCCTTAGGCCAGTAAATGTAAGATAATTGAAGCTATTAACTGTAGGCTCCTTAACCATACAACCATTGTTTTAAAAACATCTATATAAACACCACTTTATAAATATTTTGTCTCGCCTTGGTTTGTTTTAGGGTGACTCCTTGAAGAATGTGACTGGAGCAAAACGTCATTCATCTGGTGGAACCATTGACACATTTTTTTAGTATAAAGTAAAAATCGGGGGCTGTGACAACAGGTGGTGAGTCATCATTAATTTTACTACCACCTACATCTGTGGATCACAAGTGTCACATTGTTCCAGCTTCTGAACCTGATGCCTCAGTTGTTAATGAGCACATATTGCCAGACACAAACAGGCCGCAGGCACAACCTCAGTTTTCGTCTGATATGGGATATTACACAGGCCAGACCAACATAAATGACTTCACCAAGGCTATGCTATTAGAGCGACACTGGAGACCACCATCAGATTATGTTTTCCCTCACTGTGTTGTTATCAAGCAGAGGAAAGAGACAAAGAAGTATGCCCAGAGATCGCATTTGGAAAAATTTCACTGGCTAGTGCTTTCGCACAAAGATCAGGGACTTTATTGAAGTACTGTGTCCTTTTTGCTACAGGCTCAGGGGGTGGACTTCAAACCAACACCCCTCTTAGAAGGATGGTCAAGGAACCTTTGAAGTATTCCATGATCTGCTTGGAGAAAAAGGATATCTTATGATACACCAGCGGAATCAGTATCATTAGTGGGCAGTTGAAGCTGGAAAAAACTTTCTTTTAACATATCACCAACCATCACTCGAAGTCGCAAATCAGGTTTGCTCACAAATAGAAGCACAAGTTAAAGAAAATCGAGAACATTTACGACCGATTGTCAGCACTATAATATTTTGTGGTCGTCAAAATATTTCCTTACACGGCCACAGGGACGATGGAGTCCTAAATGCAAATAATGAAGAGGCTAATACTGTGACGACAGATGATGGGAATTTCCGAGCTCGCTTGCGCGTCAGAATTGACTCTGGTTACTCAAACTTATGCCGGCTCTTGGAAACTACTTCAGCTAATGTCACATACATAAGCAAAATTATGCTGAATCAACTTACTGATATATGAGATTTTTAAATGTTTGTTGCAATGGCAAAGAAGAAATATGAGTCGATTTTAGCTGAAGTAAAAGAAGCAAATTTCTTTTCTGTTTTATTGACGAAACAACAGATGAGTCACGCATTAAACAGCTAAGTCTCTCCTTCCGTTACCTTCACAGTGGATCGCTTAGAGAGGACTTTATAACATTCTGTACTGCATATGATATCATTCGCTCCGAAGATGTTGATGGGGAGTGTCGTCTAACTGGCATCGCCCTAGGACACGTAGTTCAGGATCTCTGCAAATGTTTAATGTAGATGTGGCAAACTGTGTTGGAATAGGTACCGATAGTTTCTCAGTTATGGCTTCTGAACTTGCCAAAGCAGCCATTCATGCCAAACATTTTCCTTGTAACAACCATTTGTTGAACAATTCACTTGCCCGATCGTCTAACATCGTACTTTGCCGCAACACATCAGCAACAACAAAGAAAATTGTGTTATTTGCTAATGCCTCAGCAAAAGAGACATCAACTCTTTAAGAAAGTTCTAGGTGGGACCTCACTGCAGGGTATTTGCGAGACACATTGGTTGGAGAGGCACTATGGCCACTTGCAGTTCCAGGGTGACACACTGGTAAAAGTTAGTGATGCTCTGTACGATATTTTACAGTTGAAGGACAGCAAAACTGCATCTGATACCCACTGCCTTAGACATGTTCTAATCAGTCCAGAGTTCATTGTTTCTTCATATGCCTGAGTGATGTGTTAGGTAAGTTTAGAAACACCTCGTTACCCTTTTTTATTCAGATGTGATTTCAATTATTCAAGTTAATTTTTTTGTCTGTGTACAGAGACAACTGTGTCACTAAGCCGTTTACTTCAAACACAACCCTTGGATTTGAAGAGGGCTATGGATGTTGTAACAGACACCATGAGCGTCCTGGTAAAGAAGAGACAGGAAGCCGATTCTGTTTTTCGGTAACTTTGCTGAAGCAGAAGACTTTGCAAGACAGTTGGTTGTGGAACTGAAAATATCACGTGTTGTTTCTCGGCAGACACATCGCGAGAGTTATTATTCTCAACCACACGTAGCTCAATCCCCTGAGGAATACTATCGAAGAGTAGTTTATATTCCCTTGTTGGAGATTGTCATTAGTGATCTGAAGAAGAGGCTCAGTCCTGATGTCATGGATATCTTCAATCTGAGAATCCTCTTGCCTCGCACAACCTACACTGAGGAAGGTCTGGAAGTTGTGCGAAAAGTAGAGGAAATATATAAGCAACTCTTAAATGTGTTGCATCCACGGTCCTGAAGGAGTTCAAACTTTGTGTCGCCAAATGGAAGCGCGAATCTGTGGGTGTTATTGAAATTCCATGTTATATGCCTCAGATTATTGGTTTGTGCGACACATTCATGTACCCTTCTATCAGCAGACTTCTTACAATCCTAGGTATAGTATGTCTCATATAAAAATTCCATTTTTTGACAGTTGTGCTCACATTCCTTTATACAGATGTTTCCATGGAATAAGCAGTGTTTACCTCTGCCATAAGTGTTTTTTGCACAAACACAAATTGTGCAGTAGATTGAAATTAAAATTGTTTTTCAGTAGAAATTTTTACCCATGGTAGGGTAGACAGCATGAAGCAAGCACAGAGTAGCTTACTTGGTATTATATCTACACTGAACATCACCTACTATTTATACAGTTTATTGAATGTATTTACCTCTATCATCAACACTCAGGCATAGGCTATATCATATTGATTTTCGATTATTCAATAGCTTTTACCTATACAACTCGTTAACCTCGATTAAATGTTTTACTTACCATCGTTAAACTCCTACCTATCTTCACTCTATACTTCTTTCTTAATACAATTTTTATTTTAATTAAAATTGTTTTGTATTAACTATTTTTTAATACTTTGTTTGTATAGTAACATTTATGCTTATATGACTTGAGAAGCTGTCCATTCATTCTGTAACTGCTTTCTCGCCTTTCTTACTCTATGCGAGCACCTATAATATACTGTTGTTATAAGTTTTCAGTTTTCTTAAATTATATCTATCTTCCATATGATTTGTTCTAGACCACATAGGTCCTAATGATACACTGACCGCTTACCTCCTTCCCCCGCAAATATTATTACATAATAAATCAAATATATTTCAGCATCAAAGCTATAATTTAAGAAATTTTTATTCAGACAGAAATCACGCGTGGCGTACCTAGCGGGGTAACTTTGACAACTCAAAATTTTGGTTTTTATGTTATTTATTGACGAAAGTTTCAAGAATTAGCTATAAGGATAAAAAGAATTATGTAAAATACTCGGCTCATATTATCTGTTTATTTACCAGAAAACCCAAAAACTAATATGTTAAATTGTCAAAGTAACCCCGAAAATGGTCAAAGTAACCCCGGTTTACGGTAATGTTTATATTAATAGATCATAACCCCACAAGCTAAACATAAACTTCCACTTTAAAATATATTTTACTTTTATTTGAAGCCCATGTTTTACTTCATGTGAAAGACGGGCAAAATAATTGGAAACACAATATAGTTTATAAATATGTTTAGACGTAAGGGTACGTACTTGAAACAAGATATCATATCTGTTTTTTTTTTAAATAACACATTTCGTTGTTTAACAATAAAGATGTCTTTCTCTTGGAGTACCATACCTGCTAGTATGACGGTGTTTATAACGTCTAATACAAGACCTAAGTACGACGTATCGAGGAAGACTGAATGGAAGAGGCACATATAGTACAACTTAGTTCTTTAGCGTCATCTTCAACTTGCAATATTTGAATGACTGAACTGACATAGGTGTTTAACGACGTTAAGAATGTGTAGCAGCAATAAACGCGGCGCAGTTGAAGATTCACAACAGCGAGAGCTTTGTATATACGTGTCGCTGGGCCATCAGTTAAGGGTGTTCAAGTGCGATAAAACCGTGATTTTATATTTTTATGAATTATTGTTAGTTTTGTAGACGATTCTCGTGAGTACATTTTACTCTCACGATTCTATTTTAGCGCCCATAGTTTTCTCATAACAGGGTGTCAAAGTCAAAATTTACTTGTTACACTGCCGTGCAAATAGTGAAAATCAACTGACCTACTTAAACAAAATAAATCACTGTGAACGTTCATCCCATGAGCTATGCAATAAAATATTTTTTAAAAAAACCCACAACACAACATTTTCAATTAAAACAAAAAACGCAAGAGTACATTTAAAAAGTTGCGAATTCAGCAATTTTTTAAAAATACAAAACAGTTCGCGGGATTTTTCCAAATGTTTTATTACGTAGTCCATAGTATGTTATTACACTGTGAATTATTTCACGTACTTAAGTCAATTGGTTTTCACTATTTGTATGGCAGCAGAACATGCAAAATTTTACTTTGTCTCAGCGTTATGAGAAAACTTGGCCAGCTAAAATGGTTTCGTAAGAGGAACCTGCACTCACAAGTATCATCTACAAAACTATCACTATTTCATATAAATATAAAATTATGACTTTATCGCACTTGAACACCCTTAATGTGCCAGAGGAGAGGGTTTGAACACACAGGGTTTACAGTTTGTAATGAGAAGGATAACGCAATACGTTCACACACTTGTGTTTATCTGTTGTCCAGTAATGAGAAGTCTGAAGCCTGGAACGGATTCCAGTTCCCGGAAATTCATTTTTCTGTCCGTGTCTGGAAAACTACTGTGTTTTGTTTCGTCTCATCGTTGCGTCGTAGTTTTGTGTTTCATATATTTGCTGTGTTTGTTGTTTTGCCAAAGCAGTCTTCCCTCCTGTGTTGTCCGCATTGGCGGTGTACGTTTTTTCTTTCTTATTTTTTGTAATTTGCCTGTCATTGTTGTATTTTACCCTATTCCATTTGCGGAAATTTATTGTTGAATATTGTGTGTTCCAATTGTCTGTAGTCATCTTTGCCAAACATCGCAATGCAGTATACCCAACTAACTATGTCAGCTCATACGCTCCCATTACACAACTCTGTCAAAGATTATATTGTAAAGTCTAGTGATTTTCTTGTACAAAAAGATGCACATCATTCACATGTTGAGTGAAAGTTTTAAGATTGCACTTACAGTAAATTGCCCAATATTTATTTATTGTGTCTATGTCGAAAATAAATTACAAAATCTATTGGTTATATTGTTCTTCGTGCACAGTTTGGTTTAAGTAACACGATGCTCTTGCAGCAATATCCCTTTGATAGCTGCGTTTATATACCTAGGCACTATTAATTTCAAAGAATCTAGTCTTCTGTAAAAAAAAATGACATTCAAGAGCCTTTAGGTGACCTTAAAAACTATTTATTTTGATTTAACATGTACAACGAAGATAAATAAAGGTAAAACCTCTCCTATCCCGCTCAAGCAATTACACAAGGCCTTGTATTATGCTCAGTGGATGTTCACATGATACAAGTTTGTTTCAAGTCAAGTTGTGCAAAGATGTTTTCGTATACTGTACGAGAAAGATGCCCGCGTGTACAAGTTATACATATAGATGTGTGTGTGTTTTACTGAAGTGTTAGTATCTGTGCTGACTGCCACCCCCTCCCCTCCCATGACAGAACTACGGAACACCTGCGAGCGAATAACACGATCTACCATCACCTGTTTTACGTTGCAATCAAATGTAAATTATTACTAAAAACTAGCTAATTCAACAAAACTGACGAACTCTTACTGCGAGTGTCCTCGGACTGCATTTAGAAAGTCTAGGGTTCGAATACTGGACTTCAGTTACTTATTACAAGCCCTAGCTTCGACCCTCAGTGTCTGCGTACAACCGTCACATTACATACAGCTAGTAGTATATTTGTTACCCAACTGATTACTAGAAGTAGCCAATAAGAGACATAAATGCCGTTCAAAGCTACATATAGTTGACTATGAATGAGAAGACTAAGACTAGTTCGGAGCTCATGTGGCCACTACATGAAGATGAACATGTTCAAGTGAAGTAGGTTGTTGTGCACGTAGTGACATTGTGATGTTATAGAGGCCTACAAGTGTGGAGGCAGTAAAGACCAACACAGCACATGCATCACACCTCACACTAGCCCCTAGGCGCAAGTCAGGCTGTGTCTCAAATAGCCCAGAGAGCACTCTCTCGCACCCTCTTGACTTCACAGAGTGTACTCTCTGCTGTCCCAAACACGAGGGAGAGTGGGTGAGAGGGAGAGTGAGCCAGAGTGAGCGACGGTGCTCCCTCGCTGCACCCTCTCGCCCACTCTGCGGGAAGACATCTTTGTTTTCCTTCATATTCAAAACATAACCTAAAACTGGAACTGGCAAACATTTTCTGTGATTTTTCTGCACTCATTTCATTTCCCAGATTTTTACTTTTCTCACGCTAAGTTGTAGTGCTTCGAGGGTGGCTGTCTCAGTTTAACTGAAGAGTGAACCAGAGTGTGAAGTGAGAGTGTGGGGTGAGACTCTTTATTTGAGACCCGGCCTCAGTTAACTAGTGTGCAGTATTCTCGCCAACTATTCGCCTGTATGAGCCATTCACTGACATATCATTACTTCATATTAACGATAACAAGTAGTATTACTCACGCCGATATTATTTAAAAGATTATGCAGTTTTTCGTCCAAAGGATCGCTAAAACATGCATTCTCGTAATTTTGGCTGAAAATATGTTTAAAGATTAGACTCCTGCATAACCTGAGACGTGTGTGCATGCATGTCACGTGAATACTTACATGAGCAGACATCACTCCCATAAGTTCAACAGTTGAGGGATGAAGCAGCTCAGCACACAGATTGTTGGTTTACACAGGCGGTCACCTTTATTGAAACACCACATAGATAAATATTTGGTGTTGCCGTTTGTTGCTGTTTCGTCAATGGAAAACAAACATCTGTTATATGAAACAGAATTAGTTTCCAAATCGTAAGCGGATCTATTTGTTTTCCAATTACGGCAACACGTTGGACTCATATTCGGGAGGACCCTGTTTCGATCCCCGACGACGGCCATCCTGATTTCGATTTTCTATGATTTCCCTAAATATCTCCATGTGAATGCTGGAATGGTACTTTAAGGCCTTGCTCTTTAGATTTGCAGTGGTTTCAAAAATAGTTTTTTAAACTCAAATTAATACATATATGAAAAATGCATTCTGGCAGTTTTAATCCATACATTATCGTTTGTATCTGAATTTTTCTGTTGCAGGACACCAAACGAATTTCTAGATTTTTGCCCCTGAAATATCGCTAATTTTGTTGCCAAAATAAGCCAAGATGAAGGTAAATATTTTTTTGCTAACAAACTGCACATTATTAAAAAAAAACGCTCTGGCAAAATTGTGTATTGTACGACTGTGCACAGTCTCAAATTTTTTCAAAGCATTTGGTTAAAAAATATTTGCGTTATTTGCAATAGTTTGAAATAAACGAAAGATCGTGGCCATAAAGGCCATGGCCAACACCTCTCCCAGCTGCTGTCGTCGTACCAAGTTGTGTCGCCTTCTCTAACGACCTCGCTGTTGACGAGACGTGAAGTTCACTTATAACTAGCAGGCTGCCGACTGCTGGTGAAAGAATTTACGTTACTTCTGATAACTAAGAACTTTCCCGTCCTCCCATAAAAAATGTTCGCTGTAAGGAGGGATAATTAAGTATAAAACCATGGCTGTTTACTATCAAGAGCTTAGTATCTGTCACACTGTGATGTCTGCAAGTACATTTACGATTCCACGTTTAAAATAAATACCCTTTCTTTGAAATATTTTCCAGTTTTGATAGTCGTCCTAATGTCGACTACCTCTTGCTACCCTTGCCTCGTGCAAACACACAGGATATGTCGGGACAACACACTCGACGATACAGGAACAATAGTAGATAGACGAGCATGTTGACACACTACTAGAGCTACAACTTCTGTGAGACAACTGTATAACTCACCAGTTACCATAATTACCTACTGCTTTCAATATCTAACCTCTTTGCGGCGCATAAGCGAGAAAAATCAACTCTGGCACATTCTATGGGAACCGAACATGTCGTCTGATTTTGCATTAAACATAAACGACACTTGATACGCAAGAAACTTCACAACTGTCTGCCAAGATGTTTACCTATAGTGTGTGTATATGTGTGTGAAAGAGACAGGTCGTTCGTAATAGAAATAAGCGCTTTAGAACACAACTTGTCTAGGATAATAATTTTAAATTATTATTTGTTGTGTGACCGTCGTGAAATTGCTAGTCCGGTGCAATCTACACGCTTTGATTACTGTAACTTACTGTCGTTTCCTATAACTTGAATAAAATTTTACCGCTACTTTTGTGATATTTTGTGAAATGTGGCTCAATGTAAGACATTTTTAGTTGTAAAATTGAACCTATGATGTACATTAAAACACTTGTAGTGTAAATTGTGTCTTGCATTGATATATATTACAAGATATTTACAGTTAGTGACCGGAAGCAGCTGCCAAATTTTACTACGTCTATACGAATTAGTAGAGTAAACGTACGTTGCTTTGGGTGTACGAGTTAAAATAGCTTGGATGTTATTCGTCACCGGTAGAGGTAGGTCTAGTTGAATTCCGCGGAAATGCTGTATGTCAGGTTGAACGCCAAACCTGTTGTACTTGAGTATCACGTGTACAGTTAAGAGAGATGTGATGCCTACTAGAAGCCAGCAAGTATCAGCTTGTGCGGTTACAAGACTACACACAGTGGTCACACTATGCATGCGGGACTGAGTTACTGCTAGATAATGACGTGGAGGGAAGTAAAGTGTACTATATATAAGATGTACTCACGTGTACATGCTGGACACAGTAGTGTGGCAGTGCACCCAGGGCTGGAAGGCTAGCACAGTACTGTGCAGATGTTGTCTATACTTGCAGCAGGCAGAGATGATGATGGGCGTGGCCTCCGAGCTAATTCCGGACATGGTACAGTCTGGTACAACACACCCTAGCTCACTCTTGCTGCTAGCTTGCTGGCCAACATTGCTACCATATCGTCTGTCTAGCAAGGTTGTAAACTTCTGCCACTAGAGCGCCCGCGCCGCCAACCTGCGTCTCACAAGCCACGCAGCTATAAGGGTGACATTGGAGCGCGAATCAAATGCCGTGTCGCCACAACGAGCAGAGCACTGGACCAATGGTGTAATTTCAGGTTTTTCTTTGGGGGGGGGGGGGGCAAGATTTTTTTTTCCGGCGACAGTGACCTTGTTGCATCTTTTTTATTAATTAAGCATGTATAAATTAGAAACTTTTAAAATAAAACATCACTTTTATGTGCTTAAGTTAGCATTATTTAAATAAGAAAACACAAAATATATAATTTATACACTTAAAATTCTAAATCCATGAGGGGGGCATTTCCCCCCTACCTTCACTAGCGTCCAAGATTACCATTTCAACAATAAGGCGCGAAGCGATGACCATATTGTTGTATAGTCTGTAGCAAAGTTAAATAAATTCGGTAGCTACATTTTTAAGCTTATGGTTTCATATTCTTACAAAAAATGATTGTGTTGTTATTGTTGTGTTGTATTTTATAAAAGCTCAAGAAATGTATGAGATAAGCTTATGGCTATAGAAAGTTAATATTTGTATTAGTGAAATATTTGATCTGTGTAATTTGTGCATTCTTTATTTTCGTTTCTCTTTGATTTGTGTTTAAATTTAAATTTTTTTGCTGAATAATTTTTTTATTATCTTATTTCTCTTTGGATCATTAGGTTAGTTAATGTCACGGTCGTAGAAGAACAGGTCTGGACACTCGCCTATCTAACAATGTATTTTGCTTGACCCCCTTGTTGTTTGGCTGTAGTTCGTCAAGTTACCGAGAATGCCGTACTTTTTGGCGCTGTTTTCCGGGCGGTCGGACTCAAACTCCGTCAACTTTTTTCCATTGTTAAATTTATAAAGTAAATAAAGATTGCTAGAGC
>PNEQ01088795.1:0-18001 GCA_003012365.1 Medauroidea extradentata | reverse complement strand
TAATGTATATGCTCCTACCTGGTTAACTAGGGTAAGTTATTTTATTCATATTATTTTTCTTGATGAAAGGACTTACATCCTAAAACTTAATTTTAATTTTGTTTTCTTTTTATTAATTTTTAATGTTTTATTTTTGTTTCGCTTTTAATTTTTTTTCATATTTAATTTTAGTATTAAGATTTTGATATAATCTCAGTCCCAGATGCTTAGTTAGGCTGATAACAATGTGGCTTGAGAAATAGCCGAATTTTAAGGGGTTGGAGAGTAAGAAAGGAACCTTGGCCCAGCTACCATACAGGAATGGTGTGTTTATGAATCGCTCTGTTACATTTTTATATTTGAGCGCCAGCCTAAATTTTATTTTAGATTTTGAGTGGCCAAGATGAAGTGTTATGCTGAGGCGGGACATTAACTTTTGGAGAAGCATTTGTGATTGTCGATGATATTAAATTTTTGTTAGTGCACAGAGCCAGCCATGGTAACGCCATTGATGCTAACATGACTGTGGTATGACATCGTCTAGTTACTTTATGACACAAGGCATCTGGAACTTTTAGAATATAATGTTTGAACTTTGTTTCTCACTATTTGTGTTGTAAAATATTTACTCTGCTTTAAATCTAATTTTGATGGTACTAAGACCTCGAGACCTGTTTTTCTTAGAATCTTAATGCCTACCGCTCTAAGGAGAATGAGCTTCAGCCACGGAAATTTCACGTCTTAATTAGCATGCTTGTGTATAGGCGTCATGAATTCTCAGTTCCCGTTTCGGAACTACCTAAATTTTGAACCTAAGTTACCTTTTATGATTCTACAGTTCTTAAATCAGGCCATATATTTCAATTTGAACTTGCAAATGTTAATGCTTACTTCTGGATTAATTTATGATTATTTTGAAGTATTTTAATCAGTATTTTACTAATTTTATGTTAAAGGATGTGGTAATAATCTTACAGCAATATCATGTTCATTATCTTCTTTCAAGTTTCATTTAAACCAAGTCAGCATTTTTTTTTTTTTTTTTTTTTTTTTTTTATTTTTTTTTTAATAAATTTTTTTTTTTTTTTTTTTTTTTTTTTTTTTTAGCCTAAATAAATTTCAAAATGTTTAAAACCATGAGAGAGTGGCAGTACTTATTTCATAGTGTTTTATTCACATGTAGAATCTGAACTACAATGATGAATCAGAATTGTGTCCTATTGAATGTTTCATGTCAGTGTGTTTTGTCCAGAGTTTTATGTCTGATGTTCAGTTACTCAAACAGTATTGTACACTGTACTCGTTCAACACACACACTTAAGGTACTTCCAACCAAACTAGCTAATAATTCCTCACATTCACACATTTATACATAACTTTGCATTACATACAATACAAGCTTTTCAGTATTTTACTTGGTACTTATATTGTTTTACTTTATAGACCAGTTTCGGGAGTAGCCAAAGTCCCTATAAAACCCTTCCTTGTGGATACGCCCCTGTGACATGCACATGCACGTGAATATTTAAGTACAAACTTCTACCTAGATATACTAGCTCTAAATTATAAAATAAATTTAACTTACGTGGATTTTTCTTAGCAAAAAAAAAATTAATATGACTTTAATTATTAAATTTAATTAGCTTCTTCAAATTATTGGATTAAAACATAGCCTAATGCTTGTGATATTAATGATGCTGTAATATATTTAAAAATGTGTAGTAATTTGTATTTTAATTGTATGTTTATTACGTACAGATAATTAAAGCACACTCGTCAAATTTACTTTAATTTGCTGACGTTGACGAACAATTGAACATTTAAGTACAAACATCATTTCCTCTGCCAAAATTAATGTATTCAACACTTACGTTGTACACTATAAACTGAGAACAGAGCTTTTAATTAATTAAAAATATGTTTTGTAGAACCAATATATGTTAACTTTTGAGTGTGTTGAAACGGTTTAACTGGACTTTAGTTACATGAAAGTTTTTATATTAAAAATAGAACTGCAAAACGGGCGAAAGAAAACTAGGCCTATATGCAGTGCTCACTTTATCGTGAACGGCCTATATTCGGTTTACAGGTGAATAATTTGTTGTATATGGCTATAATAAAACGCATAACAATGGGAAATTTATTTGCGTATACTTTTCACCTTGCAAACTTATTATTTTTATGATAGTGGATTAATTATTTTATTTATTTACTATTCACGCATGGAACCATTGTTGCTTGACACCTTGCATTGTTGCGTGCACTGCACGTTACCGTAAGATACCGAGATAATATGTCAAATATTGTAGAAGGACAGTATTGGAAAGTCATAAGAAAACACGACACGTTACTTAATTTCAGTTCACGCGGATATGAGTGCTGTTTCTTCTGCAGGAGCACATTGCTCTACGGTTAGTTTTAGTTTTATATATTGTTATTTATAAACTGAAATGTAATCGTGATATTATAATATAGACAAGACCTTTTAGTTATTATTTTGAATATTTTAAATTTAACATATTTATGAACACACACTCCTACTATTAGCACAGAATAAATAATAAGAAACAGAAGCGACAAGAACCGCTTTTTCATTGTTGTTATCGTACCAGCTCTCGGGGCGTACAGAAATATAAACAATTCCACGTGTATTAGAGGCATTGGTTTATGTGCAGCTCTCGCCGTCGGCAACACTTCTCGCGCTTTACAAAGCTAAGATGCTGTAGCTTGCAAGCTTGCACGATGTTTGGGTATGTTCTTAACTTTATATATATATATATATATATATATATATATAAAAGTGTTGAGCAAGATTTGCCGCCCCTTAGGCATGCCGCCCGTGGCACATGCCATCCCTTGACCCCCAACCCCACCTGAATCATGCATTTATATATACTTGCACGCATAAACACACACACACACATATTTCAGTTGCGGGTGGGGGAGGGGGGGTAGAAGATGTAGTGGGTATAGATTTTTGTGAGGGAGAGGGGATTTTAACATGATTTATCTGGCGCCTGGGCCGTTGAGGGGGGAAGGGGTCCAAGTATTCTCACCCGGAAAAATTTTATTTTCATCGTGCAAAAAGGTGCTACTTAAGCAGCTTTTAAACTTACACATATAATGTACCGCATGCAGAAATCTTAAAATTGTAAATTACACTTTTCAAAATATTATGTCATGAACTTGAAAAAAAATAGTAAAAATTATTTATACATGCAACATTTTCGCCCAAACATATTTACTTCACATTACTTAGTAACAGTTTTTAAAGTATGCCAAGATTCACGAAAATTTTCGGCAGAACAAATAAAAATACTCATTTAACTGTTCAGTTTTGTTATTCTACATCTGCATGCACTGTAATCATGGGCCATGAAATGTAAGTATATTGCAAACAATTGAATGGTGCATACAATATTTTTCAATTTAACAGTTAGATCTACATATATTGTTTAAATGTATATTTTGGAATTACACGAATTCATTTATCAAAATCTGTATGTGTTTAATTAAGAACACATTTTATCAATTTGATATTTTATTTTTAATGTCGTTAAGATAACAGTGTCCTTTTAAAGTAATACATACGTAATGTAAACTGTCCAAATACACATGTTGACAAAAATTAATTCAACCAAAGAATTATAATACAGTTGGTATGTTTTACGTTACAGATTTCTTTATTTACAAGTAACAGAAACCACTTAACATGTAGTACACAAAGTTTACACTGACAAAATGTAAGTTAACAAATTAAAACAATATATCTATAAATATTAAACTTGATATGTCATAATCATATCACATTAAGCTGTCAGGTACAGACATTTCTAAAAACTATTGAACATTATGCATTCTTTTATTTTTTTTTTCTATAGCTGTGTGTTTTTACGTGTGTACACGAATTTTATTACAAAATGTAATACCGGAATGTGACTAGTTCTAGTTTTCTCTAATCTGTCAAAGGGTACATCTAGTGCATTATTATGTCTTCTTGATAAATTATGCTCATGCTTTCTTAATCTGTATTTTTTAATGTCGTCAGACACGTATATTAACAGATTGTATACGTATAAATAATTATGTAACTATCTTCAGATTGAAAAATAAAGGTTTACAATTTGCTGACCAGTGAGACTAAAGGTTTGTTCGCGTGGTGTGCTGGTTCTGCTAGTCAACAGAATGTGCTACTTTCTACTAGCAGCGAAGTAGCAGTTGCTTTGTCTGTGACCAACCGAACGGCCAGTATCAGGAAACCATGTTGTTTGTTTTGAAAATCGCCCGGGAAAAGACCGGTCATGAGCCCTCTCTTGCGAGTTGTGTATATCATTAAATGATAACTTACTTTCCAGGATGAAAGTAACTTCATTCTTTTCATTTGTCATTACATAACCCTCCGTATTTATCACGGGATACCCAAACATTCTGATACTTAAGTAGGCCTACTGTGAACATTTAATAAAACGTGCACGACTCTCCAATGTAAACAGACAATTCTGGTAGTATATTTTTTATTTCTTAACTTACTAGCTAGCTGCATTTCTGCTGTACCTCGGCCAGCAACAGCAGAAACGGCTACTATTCCTAGCAAAACTAGCGCCTGCTCGTGCCACACGAACAGCATTAAACAAAGTACTTCCGGTAAAACGAACGTGTTCCAGGTGAAAACTAGCAGAAATAATCTTAAACTAGCAGACTAGCAGGCCACGCGAACAAACATTAAGTCATCATTCTGACAGGTATTTTTTTTTCTTAATAACAAAATATATAATTTTTTCTTATTTTACAACTGCAAAAATTAAGTTATATTTGTGTTCACTAAACATTTGAGCAAGAAAACAAACGCTATAAAATACTAATGCTTTACATTTTTAAAAAGAATGTAGTCTAACTGGAAATGTCATTTGTAGATTTAAACCATAATTTTTTGACCTGATTACCAAACCTAAATCGAGAAATATATTTCGAAGTCATCAGTAGTGAAGCGTGTGCTGTAGTGAGTCAAATAAATTCCCGGAAAAATTTCTTCCTGTTAGTTATTATAAGAATAACAACAACAAATGCCTTCAAGTGAGCAAAAGTTAAAATTTTACTTGTATGACAGCAAATAGCCGGGCATAAAATTGTTTAATTGTTCATTACTATTCACTTTCAGCGTCACTGTTGACTGTGTAACATTAAAATTCTGTTATGAATAGGAATTTTCAGAATTTTGTTTAGTTATCTTGAAAGAATAGAAACTAGATTGACGTCAAGTGCGCCTCCCGCCTCGAGAAACTCTGCACTTCGGATGCTCAGAAGTCAGAAGTCAGAAGTTAGTAAGTAAGAGCGATCATGAAACTCGTATCAAATGCCGCCTCGCTACTGAGCACAGCATTGATCTAAACTAACAGGCAAGCTTCACACCGAACTGTTTTTGCTACGAGACTTAAGAAATGACCTTGTCAATGTAATATAATAGATTAAACGTTTATAGCGAAATTCAGTGAAGTGTAATACCTGAGTTTCACCTTATCCGGTCTTATAATTTGAGGCACTGCAGTCTGAAATTGCCACTTTTGCTTTGTTTGAGGAACTCGAAATACTGTTTCTGACGTGCATGTTAAATAATACTTCGTACACGACTAAGTGTCTTCCTTTCGTACATGGGCAAAATGTACGCTTGAAAATTTGTTCATTAAAACCAAATTTCCCAACATACTACAATGGGTGAAGTGAACAAAAACGAGATTCTACTATGTAGAACATAGGGCTGATACTTAGCGCCAACTAATTTTGAAGCGAATGTATAAAAGCTGCCCAGTCGTAAAATTACCGGAAAATTTATGTAGACTCTGCAGTGTAGATACAGCCCATACATCTCGTACTGCACTTTGAATGAGCGCCAATCTGTCTGCGACACGGTCATAACCCGCTCATATACGACTCCTTCCTCTTTCCCCTTCCTTGCTACCAGTTACAACGCACTCTGCCCATGACAACCAAAGCTCAGTAGCAAGTTACGTCGTGGGAGTCGAATAGCAGATTCTCTCGAAATGTTCCAGTGAAACTGAAGTGGATGACAGAAAAGTAGTAGAACACGTGGTTGTATTTGACATAAAGTGTCGAAGTTGGTATCAGAAAAGAAGAAAACATGGGAAACAGTCGCAGGAGAATATTCCCAAGGAACTGGCAAATAATATATTGTTGTGCAGCTAAATGAGCTGTTGATCAACATGACAAATCACTTAACAAATATATACCTGAAGTAAACAGATAAACCATTAAAGCTCAAAGATTTGGAGAAGGATTTATCGACACTGTTTTCTCAGTTAGAATACCCTGTGTTTTCAGTAAAGTTCCAGGAGCGACTTCGGTCGGTGTGAAGCATTCGTCACTTGCTGATAAAGGAATTGAAGAAGAATGCAGCGAAATGCCATTTGAAGGCACGTGCCCAGTAGTTAGCGGTCCCGCAACAGAAAACCGACAAGTTTGTCATACGTTCCGCCTGCAGTGACAAACCTGGCATCATATGGAACTGGAGAAACAAAAACATGTCTACCGCAACTTCACAGACTCGTATTGTTGAAACTGTTGGAATTACAAAACCTTCAAATAGAAAAAAAAAATTGGTGGAAAAGTACACTGATATCGACAGATCGACTCGAACAGATATAGTAAATTGTGCTGTGTTATACTTAACTGTAAACTAAATGTAAAACCTTTACAAATGTATCTCTAATTAATTACTGTAGAATGTTAACGTGTTATGTAAGACATTTTTTTATAAGAAGTAAAGTGTTTAGAGCTTTTATTTTCATTTCTAATTATTTCTTGGCTAATATTTATAGTAAATAAATCGTTAATAAATTGTTATCCAGGAAGAATAACATATGTATATTTTGACATTGCAGTTATTGAACTAGGAAGTGTAACATCCAAAAGCTTGGTATTTTCGTTTCCTTTTTAATTTATACTGTTATTGTATACAAAATGCGTATACAAAATAACAAATACAACAACAATAAATGATGATTTAGTAATGATAAACATTTCATTTTATTCGTTGTTTAGGGCATTTGATAATCCATAACTTAAATTTTTTTTTTTTTTAATAAAATGCATCATTCCTTGTCGTTTTTGTTCAGCACGAACTTTATTCGTATTGTTTTCCAGCTGCCCGACGATAGGCTCGTCTTCACCCTCGTCATCCTGTGTTTCTTCATTGTCTTACAAATCGTATTGGAATGCATCGTTTAAGCGCTTGGAGATGTTATGGAGCACGGAACACGTTACTATTGCTTTGGGAACTCTATCTAAAGAAAGTCTGACGGAGTTACCCAGTATTGGGAACCTCTGTCGCAATTAACTAAACATTATTTCCACTATCACTCTTCGTCTGGCATGATTCACATTGAAACTGCGCTTATCAGCATTTCTTGGCGGCAGAGTGCGTAGTAGATAAATAAATGCTGAAAACATAAATTGATTTCTACGCTTTTTTCGAAGCAAATAAGGATAAAATGCTCAATGACAATCCTAGATAATGGTATTTGCCAATTTTATGAGTAAATATTTATCCAGAATTACTAATACGTTACGCGTGATCTCTTGGGCCGCAGTTAAATGCACGAGGTTTTGGCGTCAGAGATTGTGCCTCAGAAGTTCGTAACACTGGAAACAATTTTGTTTAAAACGTTGGCTGAAACTATTGTCTAAGATTGCTTTTGTTTAATTTTCGCAAATTGGCTTCAAGAAACCTACAGTTATAGATTTATGTTTTTAGCATTGATTTATGTACCACGCCCTCTTAAGGGCGCGGTCTACCGCAATTTTCATCATCATTATTTTATTTTGTATTTGTACCAGATATTTTTTTCTTATTTTAGGCAAAAAATGTGACTAAATTTGGCCCTTAAGGAATTTTTTTATCTCTCAAATTTTTCGCGTAATTGCTTGTTAAATTTTGCATGTTTCCGTTTTAATGACCACACTAAAACCAACTGATATACCAAACTGATAAAAATCACAGTGGATAAAGACATTGCAGGCTACAATGACATGCTCATAAAATTAAAGAATACAAATTATTTTAATTTAAAAAAAATGCTGAAACAGAAAATTAAAATTTAAAAATTTCAATATTTTTTTAAAAAATACAAATATTTTTTATTCTTTAATTTTATGAGCATGACATTGTAGCCTGCAATATCTTTATCCACTGTGATTTTTTTCAGTTTGGTGTATCAGTTGGTTTTAGTGTAGTCGTTAAAACGGAAACATGCAAAATATGACTTTAACAAGCCATTACGCGAAAACTATGAGAGATAAAAAAAATTCATAAGAGCCAAATTTAGTCTAATTTTCTGTCTAATATAAGAAAAAAATATGTAGTACAAATAAAAAATAAAATATTGATGATGAAAATTGCGGTAGACCGCGACCTTAAATGGTGTGATCAATCATGGCTATATACCATTCCCTGAATGGCCAAGTAAACACACATTCCCATTGTAGTGAGACAGTATATTACTAATTAGGCTACGTCTCTTTTATTAGAGCATAATTAACGCTACCAGGCCATTCTGCACTTATGCTTGTACATTTCTTATCAGCATATGCATTAATGCTGGTATAACCTTTCTGATGTATGTACTCAGTCATTACCATGTAAGGATGTTTTTTTTTTTAAACCTAGATCTGAGTACAATGCAAAGCCCCTATAACGGTTGGCAGTTGAAAACGTAGTTGCCATTGTACCTTAGCCGTATTAATTTCCTGCCAGTCGTCAGTTTCTAAAAGGATTTTATCCATGCCATAGTTGACTGTTTTACACACAACGAAGTAGTATTTCCATCCGTTTTCGAGGTGTCAAGGACCCTCCACGTGTTTCGTCAGATGTTGGTAAAAAATTATGCAGTTAAAATGTCGATATTTTCATTTTCAAACTGTAACAGCTGTTTGCATCTATTAACATACCTCTAAAAACGATAACATTTCTCAGGCCTAACTTGCAGGAACATTGCCATGGTGCTAACTGGTGGTCACAGCTCAAAAGTTAGCATGCCCTTCTGCAGTCTTAAAACAATCTAGATGTATCTCAACGTAAAAGTTAGACCCTACTCTTTATTCACATGTTATGTCTAGCCTGTCCGGAAAAGTCTAGATACATCCAGGTATACTAGGGCCGAAACTATAGACCTCTTTCGAATGAAAACCAACTGTTCACCAATGCTTTCTCTATGGGGATAGCAGTTGGTTGTGATTCGAAAGAGGTCTATAGTTTCGGCCCTAAGAGTCTACAGCGTTTATTCACATGTAACCGGACACATCTAAAAATTAGCAAGACCTAGCTATATCACGTTTTTATTCTCACCACCTATTGTACATATAACAAGTGGCAGGTGGCATTTCACACTTGTGCCTCACCGCTGACACTGTGCAAGCATTCGGATATCGCTTCGATTCAGCGCTTCCTCCTCCCCCCCCCCCCCCCACATCCACACGTCAGGACACCACTTACTGGCGAGTAATCTTTCCGAAGTTGATTCACCTTTACAAGACTTTTGTTAACCGTAACTGGCTGAGCTAGTAGCTAGTATCGTAATGTATGATTAACTAGATTTTCGCACCAATCTCTGTAAGTAAGCCACGCACGTGTGCACTGGCAGATACAAGATTTTCTGTAGGGAGTGGCGAAGATACGGGAAACTTTCTGCACTGCCTCCTTGAAGTTTAAAAGTGTAGAGACAAGTCATGCACATAAACCTAATAAAATGTTCGAGCTATGTTTGTAACCCACTATCAAATTGGGGGGGGGGGGTGATTTTTGCGTGCTCTGTCTCTCTTTGTTAACCAAGCAGACGAATGGCACTGTCCCTGCTTTGGGCAGCCACAATTTATTGTGACTCGGATGCCACTTCAGCTACCGGCCCTACAGTTGAATGAAGATGGAAGGTCACGTTGGCTGAGGTAGTGTTGGTGGCTAAGTGTCTGAATTGTTCTTGCCCGAATCCTCGGCGGTGAGATTACTAAGTCATTTAGTTACTGCAACCTTAACCGTGTGGACAATATTTCCAGGAAATCCTTTGAGTGAAGCGTTAAAATTGACTACTTACTGATCTGCACTTCTCTATATTTTCACAGTATGGCTTTTTTCTTACAACATGACTTGTTGCAGGTTACATATTTTTTACAATTCTACAACACTAGAATACTGGCTTCAAAACAAACGAAAACAATGAATTCACGATTTCTTCAATAACAAACAAAAAAAACTAATTTAACCAAACATTCTGGCTACGCACTACTTCAAGTTCGCCACAAAATAGCTTGCATACTAGAGTTCAACTATTTTCTGAACCGCTACTCTACCAAAAGCACGATATTCATCTCAACATACACGTGATCTGACTACATACAAATACTGTAGAGGCGAAGCTTTCCCAAATTACTAGTAGCTCGTTTCTGACTTATTGCATAGGTTAAAATACTTTTCCGCTAATACTTGAAGTAAAAAACTGAATACAAAAATGAAGTGCCAAAAAAGACAGTCTAGTTGCGCCAACAAATACAGTCTCTAGTTGCGCCGCGGATCCAACATATTAATTGGGGATGCTAGTAGAGAAACTAACATTTATATTTTATTCAAATTAAAATTTAATCGATAAGGCAAGTTAAAAAGTAGTAAATTTTATAGGTAAATTTTATTTTATTTGTATCGTGTTCGGACTCATTTTAAAAGGAATTTAATTTTAAACAACTTTTCTACATAACTTTTCTTGTATTTTGCATCATTAGGATTTTGAAAATTTCAAGTAGACTCTGAGCTCGCCGCCTCTGGGTTGTGATTCATCTGGCAGACAGGTCAGAGTTCAGAAGCTTGGAGGCACGTACAGGAACGAGCCAGCATGCAGCTTGGTCAGCAGGCTGTTAGACTATCTTCGTGGGTGGTAGTGCCGTGCGCAACAAAACACTGAAAAGGTGATGCTCCGAGGGACTTTTTGACATTTTGAAGACGCAGCAGGGCCCCAATTTAAAAAAACTAATGACCGTTTTGTGGTTATTGTGTGAAAAAAAATGCTGTATTAAATTGCCAGTAATTGTGTTAAAGTGAATTTCTGCTATTACGAATGCCAATTGACCATGATTTTAAAGAAGTTGGATCCTGGTGTATCACTCCGCGGTGTACATTTGATTAGCAACAAAAATTAAATTGTTACAAACAAAAATTATTAATCATGTTGCAATGGATATTTTCTATTATTTTATTTCTTTAATTGAACATTGGGAAGATGAGATTATTAGTATTTTGGTATTATATTAACTGGTTTATGTGATATGTATGTATACGTAATTTTATTTTTTAGTTAGCAGCTGTTGTAAAATTGTTTTCTTTAATTAACATGCAACATATTCCCAGTTTATTTACTACTCCAGTTCAGAGTAATTTTAATCAGTATATGATTTGGATTTCTCGTAGTGCTGGGTTCTATATTTCTGAATGTGCACATTGCAGAATATCTTTAAATGTTTTAACAACAGGTATCTGGAGTCCCCATGCTTGGATGTGTAAATAAGAGTTTGGTAAGAAAATATGGCTGAGCCACTACTATCAAGGAAAGTCTGGGCACCTAATGAATATGTTTTGTTAAATTTGTCAACTGAGTTTAGTGAAGTTATTTTTCACAATGTATAGTTTGAATTGGAATAGAGACACTACAAGAAACTACACCGGATACCAACCAGATAAGTGTTGAACTGTTTATATTTGAGAACTTACAAATCGTTATCATTTCCAGCATTACGTTAATTCAGAACAACTCACCTAACAAATTAAATACACCAGCGTTACTGAGAGTCTAAGTTCTCGTGCCTTGCTGAGCAGTACTTTAAAGTTAAAATAACTTTTTTTATTGCAAACTCCAACAACTTTAATTAAAACCATTATAATTTTATTTTTTGAACACTGAACTGAAACATTGCTTGGATTTGGTAATTATTTAGGCCATTCGAACTTGTAAGAATGAATTACTAAACCATCATTACCGTTTAACTCAGTAAGTTGTATTAAGCACTCAGACGTGGTTTTATTGAATATAAGGTATAAAGCTATTAGCTTTTATTGTATCATATAACTTGTATACATATAATTCTATCTATGTGTGTATTAATGGCTATTATTTTAATATTCCAATAACCTTATCTCCTCAAATTAAAGTTGTAGCTGAAGGCGTGGGGCCCCGAGTAAATTTGTTAAGTGTAATAAATTATCTGTCATTTTTTTAAAGAGAAGTGTTCGAATCTCCTATTAGTTAAGATATTTAAATACTATGGATAACCTGCCAGGCAGTAGTGTACAGTTTACTGTCTACTGATATAAGTAGCTTGGAAGCAGAAGGGCAGAACAACCCTTCCACACTGAGTGACACTACACATGTTTCTCCACTCAACCTAAGTGAAAATGTAACTGCTGATGAAGATGTTAGTCAATTACCCACACCACCATCACAAGTTCGTGCTAAGGAATATAAGAAAATACCACCATAGGTCACGGTTTTCCGACAATCTTTCCAGCAGTTAATTTAGGAAATGCATCAGAACAACCAGCAGTTGAAGGAGGAAATGCATCAAAGCAATATTTCTTTAAGGGCTGACATCCAACAAGCTAGTGACAGTTTTGAACAGTCAAACTCAACTTTGAGGATAGATATGGAGAATCTCAGATGTAGTCTTACCACTGAAGTTAGCTCGAGGCTGTTAGCAGTCAGGGAGGAGCTGGAGAACAAATGGAACATTCTGAAGAGAGGTTAAGCTCTCAGGTTGGTGAGGTAAACGTAATTGTGGTTAGCTTAGGTAAAGAAACTGAGTCGCTTAAGAACAATATACCGGCCCGATACAAACAAGATGTCTGTTTTCAGACACAGATAAGCTTCCATTAAAAAGACAACCAGTAGATGTATTTTTTATGTCACTCACCTTACTGTCGCTAAAATATACCGGCCCATTACCGGCATGGTGTCTTTTCCCAGACACAGATTTACTGTTTTATAAAGACATAACGGGCTGTCTTATTTATGGCAATCACCTAACTATCGCCAAAAAGTTACAAGCCCGATACCGACAAGATGTCTTTTTCCAGACACAGGTAAGCTATCATTAGAAAGACAATCAGCAGATGTCTCTTACGTGACACTCATCAAACTTTCACCAAAAAGATACCGACCCATAACCGGCATGTTTTTTCCCAGACACAGATTTACTGTCATTAAATAGACCATCACTAGATGTCAGTTTTATGACACTCCCCAGCAAACACGAAGTGATGGTTAACTGTCAGCAAGATATCCGCCAGTTTTCCAAACTGTACCCAAGTGTCTACAACATGATAAAAGACAGCAGGCAGTTCACAGTAAGATTAATTTTTTTAGATAAACATTAGCCGTCACGAAAAAGACGTCCGCTCGCTTTCCTTTCAAGACACTTAAAAAGAAATCGACAAAAATATTCCGGGCCGCTAAAGGCGCAGTGACTTTTAACAGATAGCAGCCATCTGCCACGAAAGAGACACCGGTCCGCGATGGTATTACACACATGGTCTCAAGAAAGGCTGGGAGTTTGGGGTCCTTAACTGTGGATGTGCAAACTAAAACAACTTCAGCTAGATTAGCCTTGTTAGTGGCAAATTGGAAAGGCCCATGTCTACTCGGACGTAGTTGGTTGGAGCCCTTAGGGACCAGTATAGAAGGGATTCATAATTTACAGCATGAACAAACTGCAAAGGTGATCGAAGCATACCCACGAGTATTTGGAGAAAAGGAACTTGGGCAATATACAGGGCCACCAGTGACTGTAGTATTGGAGGCTAGGACAAAACCAGTATTTCGTAAGAGCCGGCCTGTAGTGTTCGTTTTAGCAGACCAGGTCAGCACAGAAATTGACAGTTTGGTAGAGCGAGTGGTACTTGAACCAGTGGCATACTCAGCACGGGCTACACCACTGGTACTAATAAGGAAAGCAGATGGTTCTATATGACTGTGTGGTGATTACAAATTCACAGTTAATGCAATGTGCAAGAAAGCTGATTACCACCTTCTAACATTAAATGAGGCCACCTCAAACTTGTCAGGAGGAAAACTTTTCACCAAGTTAGATTTGGCAGAAGCCTATACCTATAAGTTTCAATAGACAAGGCATCAGCAGATATTATCACTGTAAATACTATGAAAGGATTATTTCGAGTAAAACGGTTGCCATTTGGAGTTTGTAATGCCCCTGCAATATTTCAGCGGCTGATGGCAACCTTGTTGGCAGGGATACCCGGGGCAGTTGTGCTCTTGGATGATATATTAATTACTGGGACAACGGAAGAACAACATTGGCTACGGGTACACTAAGTGCTTAAAAGAATTGAGGCAGCAGTCTTACAGCTTAAAAAATAAAAATGTGTGTTCACAGCCATGACAGTCAAGTATTTGGGATACCGGGTGGATAACAGTGGAATACACCCAACAGAGGAGAAGATAAGAGCAATTCACGATGCTCCTGCCCCAACCACAAAGAAGGAACTTCAGTCAATTTTGGGACTGTTGAATTCTTACGAAAGGTTTCTACCCAGTAAAACGAGCCTTTTAGAGCAATTACGTAGGCTGCTAAACAAAGGGAAGAAATGGGAATTGTACAGAAGTACATCAAAAAGTGTTTGATTCAGCAAAATGGTTCCTGCAGTCTGAAGCAGTGCTCACACAGTATGATTCATCCAAACCCATAATCGTAACTTGTGATGCATCGGAATATGGGCTTGGGGCAGTGTTAACCCATACAAATGAAGATGGCAGTGAATCACCTATAGCATGTGGTTACTGTTATCTGCAGAAAGACGAAAAGAATTATTTCCAGATAGATAATGAGGCTTTAGCGATCATGTTTGGGGTGACAAAATTCAGGAAATATCTGGCAGCGAGGAAATTTACTGTAGTTACCGATCACAAACCTCTCCTGCGACTTCTGGACTCGATGAAAAAAACCCCAGACATATTGTCGCCACGGTTTCTGCGCTGGGGCCTCTGGTTGTCCATGTACGACTACCAGTTATTACAGAGACATTCACATTCCAGTAGTGGGGGATGTTCTCATTTTGGAGGCTTTACCAGACCCACCAATTGATGCTGCAAAGCTGGCTACATTGACGGAGTAAGATCCAGTACTAGCACAAGTGAAGCCCAGGACTTTAGTAGGGTGGCCTGAGGGCAACATGACAGAAGAGCTTCGGCCGTATTGGACTCGAAGGGATGAATTGTTTTTATATAATAGCTGTATTCTATGGGGCAATCGTGTGATTGCGACAACAGTATTGCAAAAAAATCTATTTGGGAATGTTGCATACCAACCGCGACAGGATTGTTCAGTCAAAAACGGTAAGCAGCAGCTACATGTGGTGGCCAGGAATGGACCGTGACATAGAACAGGTGGTAAGACGGTGTCCAGAATGTCAACAGTTTCGCGTTAACTCTCCGAAGCTGACTGAGACTAGTTGGCCACCAGAGACAAAACCATGGACGAGACTACACGTTGATTTTTTCGGACCTTTTCAAGGTAAGGTGTTTCTAATAGTGGTGTATGTATACTCTAAACGGGCGAAGGTGAAAATCGTGCCCTCAGTGTCATCGGCAGCTGTGATTAGTGAGCTGAGGGAGATTTTCAGTTGTCACGTCCCGAGTGTATAGTTTCGTACAGTGGCACAGCATTTGTGTCCCTGGAAATGAAGAAGATTGTGTCGAAGAATGACATTTGACTTGTAATGGTCAAGTGGAACCGATGGTGCAAACAGCAAAGGGGAAGCTAAACAAATTAGGGGTTGGAGACTTGCAAACGAGAATGGCCAGAATACTTTAAGCACTCCGCACAACACCATGTTCTGTATCGCAGAAGACTCCTGCAGAAGGACGGCTACTGCGAACAGCGTTGGACCAGTTGCGACCAGTGACAACCACATTGGAACATAAGCAGCCTGTTCCAGCTACCAAGGTTCCAAGACACCCGTTCCAGGTAGGGAAGCTAGTGCTGTTTCGCAACTATAGTGTAATTACAAAATGATTGCCAGGAGTCGTTATAGCTTCACAAGGGCATTGGATCTATGAAGTGACTGATATATCTGACAAGAGGTACAGGCGACATGTGGATCAACTCTTACCACGGGAAGTACAGAATAGGCAGACACAAATGACCAGGACACAGTTGCAGACACCTGTACATACCAGGATGGTAGGAAAGCACAATAAACATGTAAATAAAGGACAATTGGCTAGATCTAATCCTGGAAGCAGACTTGGGATTAACGATTTAAAAAATTAACGATTAAAATTAATCGTTAAAATTTCGGGTAACTTTTTAACTCAATCGTTACTTTCTAAACTAACCAATTTTAAACATTTAATCGTTTTAATTGTTGGCTAGCGATTGAAAGTAACGAGTTAGTTTCTGCAAACCGATGACTACACTAGAAAATAACTGAATGGCATTAGAGTCCAACACCGACACAAAATATTATCAAAAATAGCATTTTCGATTTATACGCCGAACACTACACAAATGACACCAGTACTATCTTCACGATGCAAGCTGAGTCAAACGAACATGTTACAGTAGGTGGCGCCAAGTCGCGTTTGTCTCGACCAGCAGATTGGTAACATAGAAAACAATTTTTTTTCTCGGAAACGAAGGAACATAAGAAGAACGCGATTTACTTTGTTGGTCTGGTGCGGCGCACTGAGTTTGTAAACATTATTTTAATTAGATACATTGAATGGTTTTTATTTCTAACTTTTTCTATATCAAAGCGGCCGGGAATTTCTTATTTTTTTGAACATGTGGAAAGTGATGGATCTGATGGTAGGCTACCTGTACTCAATGACCAACACAAGGTGGGTCATGATAATTCAACAATTTATTTCAACAAGTAGTTTTATTATTTTTAACTGTGAAAAAATATAAATATTTAAAATAATTTAATATTCAGAAACTAAAATAAATATCATTTTTTTGTGGTTTTCAAGGTGTTAAAATAAATAATTTTTTGGTAATGTGGTTATGCGTGTGTAATGTTTTTTTTTTCATACAAATATTTTGGGACACACTAACTTTTTACTTTAATCAGTTAATTTTCTTTTAACTTCAACATTTATCAGCTAATTTAAATAAGTTAATTTTTATGACATTACCTTCAACTCTAATCAGTTAGGTTGTTTGGTTACCTTTCCCAAGTTTGGTTGTAAGTTAGATTGTCAGCCCGCTGCCATCAGAGAGAGGAGTTGAGCATCGACATGTGGCAAAACGTTCGGATCTCCAGGAAGGAAGCCGGTCCTCGATGATCCAAGACTATGACAAGTCTGCTTCACTAAGCCCTGGATCTAGTCCTTTTAAATGATTTGACCAACCAAATCAAGTCAAGTCCTTGTAGGAGATTCAAACAGGAGATCAGGTATGACCACATAGGGGACCCAGGGATCTGCAGTTGCAGTGGGGACACACCCCACAGACGCATGAGGCAACTTCCAACAAGATTGTAGGACTATGTGTAGTGATATCTTAACAGAGGAGGAGGTGTTGTGTACTGTAATGGGATGCGGTAGTGTGAGGTTGGCACTACATTATATATTGTCATGACCACGGCCATAGAGGAACAAGTCTGGACACTTGCATTGACCCTTTTATGACTGATTGGCGCCACATGCACTCTGGTGTTGTTTTAACATTGCGTAAATGTATCTATAAGGAGCAAGCTTGTGTTGGATCCATTATTATTAGTCTAATACATGGAGGTATTAGTCTATGGAGTAGAAACCTTTGAGCAAATTTGAAGCCGGCCAACAGACGACGTTTAAAGACAAGGATAGAGCTAGTGGTGGCAAAAACATGTAAACATAGCATTGAGCTGAATGAAAATGTTTTAGTTTTTTGTTAACTACACATTATGGTGAAAGTTTGTGCAGCTCTTGGCCTTACAAACAGATTCGATCGTTGCGGAGGATTATCTTTGTAC
>PNEQ01088791.1:0-10868 GCA_003012365.1 Medauroidea extradentata | reverse complement strand
CTTCACTGGTGTGGTCTCGCCTGTCACTGTCGTCAGAAAGCTTTGTTTGTAATTGTGGCTCCGTGACTGCTGGGGATAAGGCCCCAAGATGTCCGGTCTGACAACAGTAATGGTTGCTCCAGTGTCTACAACCATGTTGCAATAAACATTATCCAGACTGCCCTCCACTAGGATTGCATCAAACTCTTGCTTTACTGAGCATACTTGAAGAAATACTGGGGCCTTATCTCCCGCAGCAAACGACCTTCGCCCCTTAAGACCGGTGCTTACATGTTTCCCGAGGGCTGGCCGGATCGAGCAGTCTCATCCTGCTCTTGGCTTCTGTTCTTCTGTAACCATCGTGGACACTGGGCTCTGAGGTGTCTGGGTTCTCCACATTCCCAACAGCTTGGTCGCCCCTGTTGTCGAGGGCGGGGTGTATTCGATGTGATTCTGTGTATCATGTTTTCCATTCTCTTCAAGGTGTTCTCGAAGCGGCTATCTCTGTCGTCGCCTGCACAGCACGCCGAGTTGATGGTCCTCCTTCAGATTCAACCTCCAGTGCTCTGGCCAGGGCATCCTGCATAGTCCTTGGGGCGGCCAGATGCACTGCTTGGCGTACATCTACATCAGCAATGGCGTCGACGAAGAAGCCGACTGCTATTATGTCTCGTGCTTGTTCTGGACATCCCTCGAGCGACAAATGGGCGAGTCGCACAATGTCCTGCCACAATTCTTGCAGTGGCTCCGCTGATCTCTGGGTGCGGCTCCTTAGTTGGGCATGGTGGGCATGTCTCAATTACTTGTCTCCGAAGTGCAGCTCCACTGCAGTAACTAGTGTAGAGTATTCCAGACGTTGTTGTTCTGGAAGCGACTGGAGTATATTGAGGGCAGGTCCCCTCAGCACAGCTGCAATATAGTAGGCACGTTGCTGGTCAGACCAACCATTTATGGTCGCCACAAACTCGAACCGGTTTTGGTACTCTCGCCATGGAGTCTGGCCATCGTAAGGAGCAGGCTTGACAGAAATCCCTTTTCCAATGTTCGATGCAGGCGCACTAACACCAACATGTTGAAGCCCATTTTCTGTCTGGTTGTGAACCACACTATAGCCTGGTTCAAACTTCGTGGTCTTCCTTTCGCCGCCTTCAGGTATTGATTCAGCAATGACCTTGTCTTCTCCAGTAACAAGATGGCTACCTTCTTGACGCTGACGAAAGTCGTGCCATTCCTTCCTTAGATCATTCATTTGCTGTTCCACCTTATCGTTTACGGCCTCTATTTCCTGGTACACCGTTTCTTTAACATCGTCTATTTTTCTGTCCACCACTTCGTTCACTTTGTCTACCTTTTCACTTACACTGTCTACAAGATTACTAACATTCTCTACTTGCTTATTTACACTATAAATTTTCTTATCTACATTTTCATTTACACTATCAATTTTCTTATCTACACTATCAATTTTCTTATCTACATTTTCATTTACACTGTCTTTGACTGAATTCATTTGGCCACTTAATTGGCCACTCATTCCCTCAACGAGAGCTTTTAGTGCTTCTATTTCAGAAGAAATTCTTCTTGTAATCATTCACATTTACATTTGAACATTAATCTTAAAATTTATAATGTGGTCAATTTAATCAAGTAGCAGTAGTGTGCAATGATTTAAATTTAAAACAAAAATTATTAAATTTACTTTATGCCTCTATCTCACTTCTGACACCAGTGTTACAAGTTTGAGAGCACAAACTTTATATGTGGGCAATTCCCATGAGTTCTTTGGGATAGAGGTCTTATAATTACAAATAAAAGAGTTAAATTAAGTACTGGATTTAATAGCTCACAAAGTTACGAAATACACAAAACAGTAATCAAAAAGAACTCTCACAACACAATTAGTTATGCACACAATTACTTCTGTGTCACAGACACGTTAATTAACTTTGACAATTAAGCACAAGAAAAGTCTACCATCAATTAATTAAACACTATAAATCACAATAAAATTCAGTCATATATCCAATTAACAGTATTTCTAATAATGACAATGTACAACCTTATCAGTCCGAAGTGGTGATGGCTCACCATGTGCTGCGCAGCACCCCGAGTGCAGCGCTATCTTCACTCTTGAGGTCTTCTGTTCGACTCCCGTCGCGCACCTCCTCTTCGCCTGTCGGCCCGCCGCAGCAGTCCTCTTGTATCGCCAAACACTGCTCCGAAGGTAGCCCCCTGCCGCCTCACAGTAGACTTTGACGTCACCAAGATGTCTTCACCAGTCTCTCTCCACAGGCGTAGCACCTTCCTCTAGCACTTCCAATAGCGAACTCTCCCCGAATGTGCCGATTATTTGTTTTTATACTAGCCCAGACAGTCGGGTGTTCCCCGCATTACAGGGGTCTAAAAATAGATATTTCATCATGTTTCGGATGTGCTTGTAGTCACGTCGGCCGCCCTCGAAGGGTTAAGACGCAGTTGGAACAGGTATCTATGACGTAGTTTCGGCGGGATTCCCACTATGAGCCACCCGGGCTTTGAACCATCGGCCAGCCCTCAAGGTGTTACGAAACAGCCGCCGACCACTGGCCTCCAGGTACATGGCATGCAACAATATTATTGAAATAAATGGTTGTTATTTTAATTATCTTTGCAGCCAATGTAATTCATGTTGCACTTGTATGGTAACTACTGTGTTTACTATAATTTTTTTCCCCCACAAACCAGTAGCTTAAATGTTTTATTCATATCTGATTTTCGGAATTTCTGTAACTTTTTACATCTTTCCACCATGTAAACTGCAGACATTTGAAAAATTACTAAATCGCTTATTAGGTATTTACGTAAGTCTCATTCCTGTTCAGAAATCATTTCAATATCTCAACACATCTAATTCAATTCGATATCACAACAGGTTTAAAATTATCGGAAATTTATTGAAATTTCACTTTACAACTTTTCACCACCTTAATGTTTAAATTAAAAAAAAAACGTAATATGTAATTTTGTTAGCTTTATGCTGAAGTAAAAAGCACCTTGGCATCTCAACTGGTTTAAGCGCTATTGAGGATTCATAGAAAAAAATATTTCACCACATCTCACTAACTTACCTTAATTTATATATTTTGAAAAGAAAAAATAACCTTCTGAGTTTGTGTCTACGGTGTAAGGGAAAGCCCCTTTCAAAATTTTGCGTATCGAAGTACAGAGGTTTGGACTGTGTGTTGACGAATTTGTGAGTGGACTGTTCATTTTATTATAGAGAGATTATGTATGTAGTGTCAAGATAAATTACACAAAATGAACAAGAGAACGTTAAATTTTTTTTTCGTGTATGATGCGCTATTGCGTCAAAAGAAAAAATGTATGGATGTATGTGAAAATGGTTATGAAGTTTCAAAGACTTCTTGTAGTGAGCATCTTATTTCATGTAATGTAGGTATGAAATTTACGAGGTTTAGTAATGTGTCGTACGTTCGTTGGTTTATTAAAGCTACCAAATAAGTTACTAATTCAGCAGAAGAATGAGTATGTGCAAAACAGGAACTTAATCTTAAAAATTTAATAAAACTTAAAATATATCGAGTTTGTGTACCTTAAGGAAAATTGTACTATCGAAGCATATGTAAATGAATACCTAGAAAATATTTTGCGAGCCTGAAACTCGTTCAAACAAATCAAATCGCTGCGCAAATAAAAAAAATGCATTATTTTATTGACTGCATCATACATAGAGGCCGCGGTGGGCGAAGTGGCTAGAGCACTCGCCTCCCTACAAAGGTGATCCTGGTTCGATTCCCAGCGGGGTCGGTCCCCGGACTTTCGCACGTGATAATCGTGCCGTATGATGCCGCTCGTCGGCGGATTTTCTCGGGGATCTTACGTTTCCCCCATCCTACATTCTGGCGCCGCTTCATATTCACATCACGTCAGCTCTCACCAGCGCTAAAGACCTACGTGTTATTGCTGACCAAAAATATCTTCATACAGAGGAAATTACGTTGTCACTGCTTAAATACTCTTAACTGAAAGTTGTTTAAACCAATTAAAGCGCAAATAAGACACCGGTACTTAAATTAAAACAATATTTGAAAAACTTCACAGTCTTCTAAGTGTGTTGAAATGTGACTTTATAAGGCTGTACTGTCTTCGTCGTCACATGTTAAAGTTTGCTATGGTTTTTATGGGCAGATAACATTTTGGGAGGCTGCTGAATGGCTATAGAACACGTGATTAACTAAACCACAGAAGAAAGATTGGTGACTGTTATGAGTTGTTTATTTCTAGCTTTAGCTTTATACACCATTTAAGAAGGGGTAAGCTGTTTTTTTTTTGTTTAATTCAATGTTGACTGTATACTATCTGCTCCGGGATCCTAGTATCTGAGATTACAGGATGCGGAGACCCGGGAAGTATCATGCGAGGTAGAAGAATTGCTTTTAATATAAATTCAAGAAAATATTTGTACTTTGAACGACTTGCCGGGAAGCAACGTTTTAAGATGAATACATTACAACAAATAGCCCATGTTACACATGTAATAACATACTACTGAATAATATGTGCTAAATAACCTTCATAGAAACACGAAATGTTTATGTAAATTACAACGAAACTGACCTTTAAAGTTATTTCCTCGAAAATGTAAAGCATATTTTTTATCATTAATATCAAAGTATTTTCGTGACGGACATAGTGAGCGTGAAGATTTCAAAACTATTAAAATACACTTTAAATAGAATTTCTAGTATGTAATAAATACTACTTACCCTACTTTTATTTTTTGGTCTTAGTACTTCACAGATTCTGTTGTAGCAATTTGTATGCTGCAAGGAATTTGTCAATATATAATATTTCGCTTATGCATAATTTATGGACTGATTGCTTAAATTACTGTGTGTAATGCCCTGGTTTTATATTTTCTGACATAAATTAATTTTTTCGTGGATTAGGCTATTTTCTAAAAAAAAAAAAATCACTATTCATACAAGTATAATATTAGCAGGTCTAAATGCGAAAAATGCTCTAAGTGTACAATTTTACACCTTGAAATCCCAAATTTTCCCGAAGGAGCTCCCCTGGACCCCCGCATTGTTATGAGAGGTTCAGGGTTCCAAGATCTACCCTCCCAATTTCAAAACGATCATACGCCTGTCGCTATTTTATTAGTTTCTTTTTAAATTGTAAAACATGTGTCATTTTATTTGTAATTGAATCGTGGTTTTGTTATTTGAATTTTCTTTAACCAAAGAAATGTTTTTGAAAATATTATAACATCACCGTAAGTGCAATTTTGTTTTTGCTGTAAACTATTTGTGATGTAGATTGTGGTAGTTCGGCCAGGGGCAACAAATAAATAATTAAAGTAACGAAAGAAAATGTTCCTTGCGATTTGAACATCGGATACACGTGGTTTACTTACAGGTATTGCTGCGAAAAATCAAGTTCAGTGGTGTCCAGTCGTGTTGTTAGCGGGGAGGGACGGGAGGAAGCGATAGGAAGTGAGTGAGCAAGCTAGGGCCTGTGAGGGGAGGAAGCGCTGACTCGAGGCGGGCGGCCGAGTACTTCCGATGATACCCGAATGATGGCACAGTGTCGGCGGCTAGACACTTTTATACCAGCAATTGCAATTCTGCCAGAGGCTTTAAACCAATAATTTCGCACGATGTGTAGTGATTCTAGGTTCATTAATAAAAATGTTTCTCTAATGGTGGAAAGTAGACATACGTAAAGAAAATTATTGTTTACTTACTTTGAAATGTTTATTTTTATTGCAAGGAATTCGCTACCAGCATGCGTACATTTTACTTACGATAAATTACATTGGGGAAAAAAAGTATTCCTCCATTTTGTAATTACGATACATGAATGCAGGAATTTCTGTGATATTCCACTGGTTGAACGTTAACAATTCACAACAAATTATGAACCCAAATAGAGACGACGACTACGTATTTCGGCCATGATAAAATTACTAAAACCGTACAGTTTAACCAACAATCGCCATAAAAAGTTTTTTGTGATTTCACATAATTAAATTTTGTTTAAATCTTCGAATTTTTTTGTAACTTGAGATAGCATTTATAAGCAATTTGGAAGACGAATTGAAAAAAAATTGGAAAATTTAAAATTAAATCAAACCAATTTGGAAAACGAATTAAAAATAAAATGGAAAACTGAAAATTATATAATTGCTTTAAATATAAAATTATTTTCGTGAAATTACGGTAACACAAAATTTTATATATATTATACATATATATTCTTTGCCGTGAAAACAATGCGAGACAAAAAAAAAAGGCACGGTAAATCTGCGCATCATTCACCTTTGGTGAACTCAAAAGTTATCATTATTACACACAAATTAATATAGCGAGTATACAGATAAAAAAATTGTGTCGTATTCACCAGTCATGGCATAATATTCTGTAATAATTTCATTATTTACCGTAAGCTGTATAAAAAGTTATTAGGGGGGACATACAGATATACATACATCCATACAGACTTACAGACATACAGACAGACAGACGCGTGATCTCATAAGCATATCTTTCCTAGAGGAAAGTACGCTAAAAACGATATTATCCAACTAGTAAAACATACCTGCTCTTTAAAACATATGCGAGTACTTGTAATAAATTGTATTTACTAGTCATTTAGCTTGTTGATATGATGTTATAACATATACTTTATCGTCAATATCTTGTACTTGTTTGGACAAGCATTCTATATAATGTATTTACATTTCCATCCCTGTTTTATTTGTAACCTAGAACTTTGATTAAATGCATAATTATTTAATGTACTGCATTATCTTTTACTTGTCGAGGCTAGACAACATATCAGATTTGGAAACATAAAATATTTGAACTTATATATGTACCGCTTACTGGTCTAAATATAGAGGTTTTACACTCTATGAATAAAACACACTTTATTACAAACAGTAAATCATTTATTTACAGTATAATACTCATTTTAATTACATTTCTTTTCACTGCATGTTATTTGGTAATTGGTCAGAAATATTTGTTCGCAGCTCTAAATGATTGACACACTGAAGCGTCCAGCCCGAACACTTTACAATCATTTCTTCTTCCTGTTGACAAAGTTTTTGTACAGCAGCTTCAACACTTTTTTCGATCTGCTGTGTATCGTACAAAGGCACATTTGATGTCGTAAATGCTTTTCTGCAGAATTCATCTTCATGGGGTTCTGGTTTAGTGTAGTCACAGTCTAAACACAAATTATATTTTAACGAACCATGGTTTTCCAGTTCTTCTGTAAGTTGACAGTTTAATTTATGTTTCATATCGGTCAGAAATTAGCAAATATCTTTTGCAGTGTCTGATGCACTAGGTGCTACATAAGTCTTCAGAGCGCCTCGGAAATCCGATTCCTTCAAAATGAATCTATTGCTATTTGTCTCATTTACAACCTGTACAGGCTTCAGGACTGGAACAGTGCACATTTCTACATGCTCCTTACATGCCTTGTTACATGCAGCTTCCTGTTCGCGTTGAATCCTATGGCTAAGAACATCATCCTGAATATTTTTTTGTTCATAGCACTTGAATGGAAGATTGCATTTAAACAACTTTTCTTGTAATAAGCATAACCTTTTCCCTTAACACACTTTTTACTTCTCTCATGACGTCTCATATTGGAACTCGTAGCAAAAGCCTTGTTGCATTGTCCGCACTTGTATCTTGATGTTGTTGCATTGTTCACAGAATTGTCCACAGTGTTCGCATGTTGATCAGAAGTAATTGTTGTAGTACGAATTTCTTCATCGTCATTTTCAGCAGCACCTTTTACAAGTGTATTTCTTTCTGCGGTGATGGTAATAATGGTTTTGAAAGGGAAACAGGTCCTGTGCATATTTTCTGGTGTTTGTTTAGATTGTCAACACGTGCAAACAAATTGTTGCAGCTATCACATCTGTAATCTTTACGATTAGGATTCATTTGACGTTTGTGGGCTGCATGTCTGTTTGCATTACGAGCACATGAAAATGTTTTGTTACAGTAGCTACATGAACGTCTGTATGATGAGGATGTCAATTCTGATGTCTTCGGCTCTGTTGTGGAATCAGTTTTCACTTCTGTAGGTTCCATTTTGCAACTTGATGATCGAAACATCCGCAAATAGCGATTCACAGGTAAAGGAACATGTTCTTTACACGATGCACGATGTCTCTTCATAAGATCTTGTCTTGCTATTTTCATACGGCACGTATCACAACGCAGCTGCTTGCGAGACGGGTTTTTCACACATATCCACTTTTCATGTCTTCTCGCACTATGCGATTTACTGAATGTCTTGTTGCAAAAATCACAGCTGTGCTTCTTCGTTGCTGGAAATAGGTCTTTCACAGGCGTACACTGAGCAGCGACTGGTAGTTCATCATTCATAGTATTCATTCTTGTTCGAGAACATTGTTGTAAGATGTTTACTTCTTAGCGATCAGTTAACAACTGAGGGATCAGTAGCTCTATTTACGCTAGTAAAAAAAATACGCTGTCCTCTTGGTTAGACATAGCGCACACGAAAACACCCAAACAATACTTGTTGGAAGTTGGTACAGACAAAAGTTAGAACGCATATTACTGCTGACTTACATCGAAATGAAGTGTCTATTCATACCTCTTTGACCATTTCTTGTTGAATGAATCCATGCTGGTGTTACTGCAACTGATGATTGGTTGCGATCAACAGAGCTGTCTTCATCTTCTCACAAGTTTGTTGCACACAGCAGTGTACACCTAGCCCTTGCCTTTTCGCTGATACATGCCATCACAATTTACTTTAGTCTTCAGTATTAAGCCGTATCTTCTTGTCGTAGACACTTGAGAATCTCATTACGTCCCCCTCGGAGCAGGGTAACTGTGTTTCTTGCCGCATGTTGAAGACTGCACAGTGCCCATAAGTAGTACAATCAATGATTTTACAATATGGTTCGTGGCTTAGTGGTTCGCTTATATAATGGCAGTGATAAGTACCATCGCATATTTCTGTAAAACTTCTCAATAGACTCCGTGACCAGTAACAGTACGATACCCTACTTAAGCCTGATGTCACAATGACATAATGATTCGCTGGATGAAAATATTCCATGTTGACAGTTCTCAGCAAACTGAATTACGAATGATCAAGAAAACGCGCTTTATATTGATGCTGGTAGGCTACAGAGGGAAACAATATCGTCGCCATCATACCAGCATGTACTATGTGAAAATAAAAGAAAGATTGTGCCAAGTCGATAGCTAGGAATTCGTTTTACGGACAAGAGCGTCTGTGCTCCAGCGAGATGGCAGAAAAAGTAGCTATAGTTAGGATACTCGTCTTCCCATCAAGTTTTGTGAGGTCAGTCTCAATATTTTCGTATGTGCGAATCGTGTTGGGCGAAAAAATTCTCACTTCATCACCTGTGAGGCTTCTAAAATATATATATCTCTACACATTGAAATTAATTCAGTGTTTTATATCACATTTCAGATGTTCGCTGTGTAAAAAAAAATCCAAGGTGTTGGATTAGACCCTTCTTGCATACAGTAGTCTATGTCCCGGATATCTCTGAACAAGTTCAGTCGATTATATAACATTTCATTTTCTAAAAAAACTAGATGTTTCGATTTTTTTTTTCAAGTTACAGTCTACGAGGCATGCGTCTTGGATCTGTCTATAAAATCGTACAGCGCTGTTTTATTTGATAAATGTAAGTTATTTATTTACCTGCTTTGCAAACTTTTTACGATTCAATTGCCCGCTTTGAGGATTCGTAGAGCAGAAATAGTTACTAGTTCTAGGTAGCTGATGGCAAGGTGCTTATCGTTGTAGATTTTGATGACGGCGGCTACTCCTCATCCTGAAGCCTGTATCCAAATGATTCAGTTGCCCGCTTTGAGGTTTCGTTCGTGCATTTAGTCGAAGTTTTCTGAATCATATGAAAATGATTCAATTGCCTGCTTTGAGGTTTCATGCGTGCATTTCGCCGAGGTTTTCTGAATCATATGAAAATGATTCAATTGCCCGTTTTGAGGTTTCATGCTTGCATTTATTTGAATCATTTGAAAATGATTCAATTGCCCGTTTTGAGGTTTCATGCGTGCATTTCGCCGAGGTTTTCGGAATCATATGAAAATGATTCAATTGCCCGCTTTTTGGTTTCATGCGTGCTTTACGCCGAGGTTTTCCGAATCATATGAATATGATTCAATTGCCCGTTTTGAGGTTTCATGCATGCATTTATTTGAATCATATGAAAATGATACAGTTGCCTGCTTTGAGGTTTCATGCGTCCATTTCGCCTACGTTTTCTGAATCATATGACAATGATTCAATTGCCCGCTTTTTGGTTTCGTGCGTGCTTTTCGCCGAGGTTTTCTGAATCATATGAAAATGATTCAATTGCTCGCTTTGAGGTTTCATGCATGCATTTATTTGAATCATGTGAAAATGATTCAGTTGCCCGCTTTGAGGATTCATGCGTGCAATTCGCCGAGGTTTTCTGAATCATATAAAAATGATTCAATTGCCGGTTTTGAGGTTTCATGCATGCATTTATTTGAATCATATGAAAATGATTCAATTGCCCGCTTTTTGGTTTCATGCGTGCATTTCGCCAAGGTTTTCTGAATCATGTGAAAATGATTCAATTGCCTGCTTTGAGGTTTCATGCGTGCATTTCGCCGAGGTTTTCTGAATCATATGAAAATGATTCAATTGCCTGCTTTGAGGTTTCATGCGTGCATTTCGCCGAGGTTTTCTGAATCATATGAAAATGATTCAATTGCCTGCTTTGAGGTTTCATGCGTGCATTTCGCCGAGGTTTTCGGAATCATATGAAAATGATTCAATTGCCCGCTTTTTGGTTTCATGCGTGCTTT